>PVJC01025926.1:0-24393 GCA_004026665.1 Murina feae | reverse complement strand
CGAGCAGTTAGGAGATAGTGGCTGGATTGTGAAAGGGATGCGGGATCAGGTTTAACCCGGCAGTTGGACATCCCCTGAGGGGTCCTGGATTGGAGAGGGTGCAGGCTGGGCTGAGGGACCCCCTCCTGCCCCTGTGCATGAATTTCGTGCATCAGGCCTCTAGTTACTCATTTTAAGAAATGGGTGGCTCCAGGGTCAGCTAATTTGACAGCATCAAATGCTCAAAGACCCTGCTTTTTGCTCTGCCTTCTCCAGGCCGTCTCCTCTCATGGCTCTAACATGGCTGCCACAGCTTAGGCATCATACCGTCACACAACTGTGCACAGACATAAGAATGAGCTTCTTTTCTTGCAACTTCCCCTCCCCTATAGGGGATAATGTTTTCCAGAAGCCCCTCAGCTGACTTTCTCTTAGAACTGAGTGAACATGCCAAAAACTCGCTCAATGAGATGATGATCTTGCTCACTTTTCTTGAATTTACTGATGCCCAGTGTTTGAAAACTAGGGTTTTGTTAGCCAGACTTGGGGACACGTGTGTCATATACCAGCGTTAACTTTGCCCCTGCTTCTCTCAGTCTATTCTAAAGGACATAGTGTGTCTACTGCAGGGGGTCCTAGGCCCTCTGGTGCCATGTGACTTCCCTCACAGTCAACTTGACCAGGGATGAGCATGTGACCCAAAGGAACGAGGCCTGCTGGGGCCTGGGGTGGATGGAGGAGCTGGGCCGATCAGAGTCTCCTTGTGTCTTAGGAAATAGAACTGGGAGGGAATGAGGTCACTCAAAGTGTGGTCTGCAAGGGAATAAGAAACTTGCCACCAGCGTGTTAACCGACCTCATCACTGAGGACACATTTTTCCTTTTGGGGGAAGTTACTTCGCCTGTCTGGCTTCTTCTGTAACACGGGCATGATAGTTCTTACTTACAGGTTTTTATAAGGATTACAGGAGGGAGCTGTGTCAGAGGCTTGTCGCAGTGCCTGGCACATCGCCAGGGCGCACTAAACATTAGTTACTCTTATTTCTGCTTTAGTTTCTGGCTTCCATCAGGTGGATAAGCTCACTTTCTTGCCTCAGCTCACCCGGGAGACTGTTATATGGGCATAACCTGGGCCCGTTCCCACAGGATCCAGGTGTTGAGAGATGGTCTATTTGAAAAGGACCTTGGAGGACACACCTGCCAGACCCTGCCCTGATCTTGGACACTCAAAAAGCTCTGGTTTCCACAGAGGTCACTCTGGCCAAATGCATCATGGTCCACAGTGGACACTGTAGACTGTTTTCAGGTCCAGAACAACCGTGAGGCTCCTTATTAAGCAAAAGTGCTGGTTGGTTCCAGTTTTGGTACTGGGTTCTGTGGAGCCAGTGTTTCTCAGCACCCAGTCTCCCCAGGAATGCTGATCCCATGGAAGGCATTTGGCACCATCCTCTCACAGCTTGTTGGCTCTGGCACACCTACTAATGGAAGTAGCTGTGAATCGAAATGCTCAAAACCATACCATCTGTTTGGCCAAATCATATATTCCCTTAGCTGCCCCCATGCGAGCGGGAAATTCAGTCTGTAAATGGTTGATGTTCCATGCAGGGTTCTTCTCTTTTTCTTTGTAATCCTCACTCAAGGATATGTTTCTCATTGATTTTGAGAATGAGAGGAAGGGGAGGCGGAAGAGGAGGGAGGGAGGGAGGGAGAGAGAGAGAGAGAGAGAGAGAGAGAGAGAGAGAGAGAGAGAGAGAGAGAGAGAGAAACATTGATATGAGAGTAAGGTGACCAGATTTTAACATTGGTAACGTTGGACACCATTGACCGCTAGGCCGCTGAAAACCGTATATTCCCTTCCTGTTCTCCCACCGTTCCCTAGCTTGTGGTGCATTCTTTCCAAAAACCGGGACTTTTTTAAAATGCCGCGGGACATGGGACAAATTGTTAAAAATCGGGACTGTCCCGCCAAAAGCGGGACGTCTGGTCACCTTATATGAGAGAGAAACATCAATTGGTTGCCTCCTGTATGCGCCCTGACTGGAGATAGTACCTGCAACCTAGGTATGTGCCCTGACTGGGAATTGAACTTGCAACCTGTTGGTGTACAAGATGACACGCAACCAACTGAGCTACGAAATGGCCAGGGCCATGCAGAGTTCTTTCCAGCCTTCCCTCAGGTGGGGAGGCCTCAGGAATTCCCACGAGGAGAAGTGCTGGAGGAGAAGTGCAAAGGATAATGAAGTGGAGGAAGCCCAGAGGCTGCCTGTGGCACAGCTGTGCTTATGGGGGGGGGGGGGGGGGGAGGGAGCATCAGCTCTCCATCTCCCACAGACACAAATCCATACCTCATTCTCCCAAGGGGCCTCAGTGCTGGACCCTGGAGTCTATGTTGTCACCCTCCTGTTTTTACAGAAAGATTGGATCAGTTCTGTGGGGCTTTCAGATCAGCCCCTTTCCCTCTAAAATTCAGTGACCTTACATTTACTTAAATTCCTCTCCAGTATTGCCTCCAAATGGACAGTTCCAGTAAAAAGGATTGCGAGGAAAAGCAGGCAAATCTGTCTGCTTATGCAAACACACCTACCAGTTCTTGTGCCCTAAAAACTGAGAAGGACTTAGTGTAACAGTCACTCAGTTATTTTTACATACACAAAACCATGACTTTGAATAGTGGTTTAGGTGGACGAGAGATGGAGAGAAACACCAGCCAGAGAGACACACGTACTTGGGAGATTCAGACCCAGTTTTCCCAAACTGGAGACAGATGATGGCGAGAACCATCTAGGGGTGCTGCAGCCACGAGTGCTCCATGGACTGTGCCCATTTATCCCAGCTGGGCTCAGCCCCCAGCCTATGTCCACCTCCCCCCTCATGCCACCAGAGAGTCCTTCTGGAACCCCATTGACCAGGTTTTCCTCTTCCATCTTTACTTTTCAAATAGGGTCTCCTAGCTCCTCACAGATCAATTGTGTATTTTTTTCTTTTTCCACTTTTTCAATTATGGTTGATGTTCAATATTATATTAGTTTCAGGTATAGAGCATAGTGACCGGACATTTATATAACTTACAAAGTGTTCCCCCTGATAAATCTTGTTCCCATCTGGCACCATACATAGTTATTACAATACTATTGACTGCATTCCCTGTGCTGGTACTTTACATCACTATGACTATATTGTAACCAGCAATTTGTACTTCTTAATCCCTTTGTGACTCTTCATCTTCCCACCCACTGGGTGTCCTGCCTCTGCTCACTCCTCCTGGGATCGGATACCCACGACAACCATTGTGGTAGCTAATGCACCTGTGGCTGGATCTCCTGGGAATAGTCTCCTCCTTAGCTTTCAAAGGTTCTGACCTGACTCTGGGCCTCTGGGACCATGTGAGAAAAATCTCATCTGGTTCCTCTGCATCTGGGGTGGAGAACTGGACTCCCAGAGCTGTTCTCTCCCACCACAGCCCTCAGCTTATTTCTTCTCAGTATCACTGAGGACCCATTGCCCATAGTCCTCACCTGCTGGAAATGGCGGATACGCATCCAAGGGCTCGGGGCCTTTCCCTCCTCCTCCACAAATCTTGGGCTTCTGACCTGTCCTCTGCTCAGGGATACTCACCGCTCTGCAGGTCAGACCTTCCCCTGTCACCTGCTCACAGGACAGTGGCCACAGCCCTCTTGTTCCAGGCACTGGATGTTAGCTTGTCTTTTTTCCTGTTGGGGCTCATGGCAGACACAAGGTTGAGTCTCCAGGAAGCAGGGTCTGAGACGGCTCCAACATGGAAGATGCACATTTGGGACAGCTCTTAGGAGTGATGCCTGTGGAAGGGAGGGCACAGAGCAGGTGAGCGTAGAAGGAGCAGTGAGCTGTGATGCAGGCCCAGTGACAGCTACCACTGACCTCCGGGGAGCTCTGCAGCTGGAATTGTCCTTCAGAGCCATCCTGACAAGCAGGCACTGGATGGGGGCTGCCCTGGGAAGAGCTGGGCTGTGGCGAGGCAGCTCTGGGCAGCTGAGGCAGCACTGGCCGGGGAGGCTGCTGATAGATGCTTGCTGATAGTGCTTCTGGCAGCTGGGGCTAAAGGCCCTTCACTGAAGGGGACCTGGGTGGCACAATCCAGTGTCCACCACACATGGCTGGTCAGAGGGGAGGGAAGGGAGCAGGGGTTTTCGCGACATGATTCTATGAAGACAACCTAGATTGCCTTTGTGTTTTGGGGCTTGTCCGCTGGGTTTTGGGGATGCAGTGCCGGACTCCACATTTGCCTGGTCATGTTTCATCTTGTTAGATTTGGCTCCTTGCTCAGGGCTGGGGAGATCTAGCTTAGATCCTGATTCTCTCCCAAGACCCAGGCTGCTGTGTCTGCCAGCTCCTGGTCTTCTGCAGTTTCCTTCAGGAAGACAGCCTCCATCACCATCTGCTGCTCAGTCCTCTCCTGGTGGCATGGCTGCATGTGGAGGCCCGAGCACTCTGGGGTGGACTTCAAGTCAGTATGGCAATGTGGCCAAGTGGCTAAGGGCCTGTTGACTTCTGGGTGAGCCCTGGATATGTCACAAACCCTTGTCCTGAGCCTCAGTTTCTTTATCTGTAAAAGTGGAATAATGACAATCCTTACTGTCTAGGGTTGTATGAAGATGAATGAAGGTCTGACTTGGAGATAAGACCCTATCTCCAAATACATTCTAAACTACCTGGGGTTAGGGCTTTAACATATGGCTCTGGGAGTATACAACAGTATGTGAAACTGCGTTGCCAACCATAAGTCAGGTCTTGGGGTGCTGGATCTGACTGACTCCCTGAAGGAGAGGGTCTCTGTATGAATAGGAGTCAGATTGGCTTTTGTGCCAGAGCTGTGTGCTCTCCTCGGAAGGGGCTGTTAGCTGGGTCATCTACCTACGTCTCTGGGGACCAGCCAAGGACCCACGGGATCTGCTTCATGGGTGTGACCTCAGTCATATGAGGCCCAAGTTATCGTCCATCAGTTTAGTCATTCATTACAAACATAGGTTCTCCCAGAGATTCTTCAGCTTAGCTAGCATGCAAATTCCCCAGAACTGATCTCTCCGGGGGTCAGGTAGGAGATGGCCAGGTACTTAGAATGAGAGCCAGGTGGAGAGGGGCCTGGAACTGGACACCTCCAACATTGAGGTATGTGGCTGCAGCCATAGGTGCAGAATACGCTAGGACCCCAGGCCTGCAGAGCAGAACCCCAAAAGCAGTTTTTTGGTGAGTGAGTATGGACATGAGAAGGTCTTCCTGGGACATAGAGATTGGGGTCAGATCAACACGGCTTATGAAGGTCTGCTCTGGGCCTGCTGTCCTCAGGAGCCTGTCTGTAGTCTTCTGGTATGAGAAGGGCCAGGACAGAAGTATGCACAGACCCTGTGGAGCATGAGGTGAGAGTACTTTCCTGGCCAGGGGGTCAGGGAGAGCTCTCAGGAAGAGTTGGAGACTGGTAGGATAAGAATTGGCTGAATGAGAGAAGGTGGGATGGCATGCCAGGGAGGACAGTGTAACAGTGTAAATGATGAGATGGAGTGTAGTAGGAGGTGGAACCTGGGAGGTGGGTGGGAACCATGGGGGATTGAGAGCTAAGAAAGTTTTGAGAAGGGAGGTAACAGGGCAGGGTTGTGTTTGAGGGAGCGCCCTCTGGTGGCAAGTAGAGGGAGCCCACCAGAGGCTGAGAGTGAAAGATGAGCATGACTGACTCAGGACCATGGGAAGAGGGTGGGGAAAGGTGCAGGAGGTGGACTTGTCTGACATGGAGGCTAATTGGCTGGCCATGGGGAGTGAGGGAAGAAGAAAGTGGACTTCTGGGGAAGGGGACCTGGGGCTTAATGGTGCTGGTCACCAAGATGGAGCGAAGTAGGGTTGGATAGTGATGGGCTCAGTATTGACCAGAGTGAAATGGTGTAACTTGAGGTATCCCACGGGTTATGATGAGGTGTGACCCTTGTCCAGCAAGTGGAGCACATATGAGAGGAAGCATTGAAGTGACTCCCTCGGGGGAAGAGGGGATGAGGTGAGGGTGGAGTAGAGGGTGGGACAGGGAATGGGGCAGACTGGGTGGTCCTCATGGAGAGGGAGGGCACTGTCAAACCCTGGGTCCTGGTATAGGCTCAGAGCACTGGGTCCTGGAAGGGAAGCGTAAGATCAGGTCCCAAAGCAAAGCTCCGATAGGAAAACAGGGACCCAGGGCCTGTGCGGGGAACTAGGCCTCTGGGGAGGGGGGCTGCTGCAGGGGCATCTCCCTGGGTGGCAGGCAGCATTGGAGACAGGTTGGGTAGTTATGTTCAGAGGTGAGCATGGGCCAGGGATGTCCTCCTGAAAGCTCTCCATTCCATTGTGACATAATTTCCTGAAGCCACTTAGCACTTGTTTTCTCAAAGGACCCTAAATTAAGGATTTCACGGCTCAGCCAAGCCACAGAGCCAAACACTTAGTGAAAGCTGCTGTGGGAGCCCGTGAGCCTGGAGAGCAGGGCCAAGTCAATCGCTCCTCCCATGTGGGAGTGGGCCTCCTCTCATCAGAAAGGGATCGGAGGGGAGCAGATCTGTCTCCAAGACTGGGAGTGGGTTTCCCATCCCGGACCCTCCATGAGAGCTCAGCTGGTGAAGGTGAGGGGAGACGACAAAGAGATGTTGCTTAAATGATGTCCAAAGATGAGGCTGCTGAGGAGGGCACCGTCACAGCCTAGTCAGCCTAGTACCAGCTCTGTCACTCCCAAATTCTGTGCTCCTGGACCATCCTTTCAGGAAGGTCATAAAAGCGATGGACATCTCCTGTCAAGCTGGCCTCTGGGTGGAGTGAACTGTAGCCCTGTACAACCCTGTCATCCACCACTGACGGGTGGGGGGTGGGGATGATCAGTGACATGTTGTCACCCTCCAAACAGAAGACATACACACAATGCTCAGGCTGTGGGGGTCCTAAGCAGCAGCCAGATTTCCCAGAACCTCAGGTGTCTGCAGATGAACAGGGTTTTGAATTCCATCCGAAAGCCCCAGAGCCTTCTTTCCTTGTCTCTGCCTGCCTTCTTGGTTGTTTTTGGCCAGGTTTTGAGTTGGGAAGCCATTTACAGCCCATTAAAAGATCAAATGTCTGGAGATGATGAATTGTGGCATTTGAAAATGTTTTAGAATTCACAGCTCATTTCTCTATACAAAGCCCTGACTCAGTGTGATTCAGAGACAGCTGGACAATCTGTTCCAAGCTGCTGGGGGCAGGTCTCGGGGTGGAGTGCTGTCCTTGGGTTGGACCATGGTTCATCCTGAAGAGACTCACACTGGGGGGCTGATGTGTTCCCTGAAAGAAATGAAGGATGTTCCCTGGAAGAAATGAAGGATGTTCCCTGGAAGAAATGAAGGATGTTCCCTGGAAGAAATGAAGGATGTTCCCTGGAAGAAATGAAGGCTCTGGCCTGTGATGTCTCATACCTGTTTCAGACACAGTTTCCCTGAGTACACCTGGTAGTGGAACCAGGTAGGGGAGAGGGGTTGACTTTTGTCTACTTTCTCATTTTCTTCTCTGGTATTTTCAACTGTGCCAATAATAGTAATATATGTTTTCATAGAGAATTGTCAAGATTTTGCTGTAAGATCATACACAATATTCTATATAATAAAAGCATAATATGCAAACCAACTGAACAGCTGAACAGCAGAACGACCATCCGGACTACCATCTGGATGACCATCTGGGACCACGCTATGACACCCACTGGTGCCAGGCCAGCTAAGGCGGGTGCTATGCGATTGGTCGGGGGCCTGACCATTGACCCATGATTGCCCCGCAGAGGGAGGCCCAGTCCGCTGACCAGTGGGATGCGGCGGGTGGGCGGGGCCTTGCTCTGTGAGGGACTCCCGGGTCTGGGTGTCAGCAGCCAGGGGAAGGAAGGCCTATTCCTGCATGAATTTTGTGCATTGGGCCTCTAGTTTACTTATAATTTCTAATCTCTTTTTGGAGTTTTTTTTCTTGTTCTTAATGTCTATGCCTTTTGTTTCTCATTAAGAATTGCCTATTTTAATTTTTTTAAACCTGTTTTTGGTTTTGTTGATTTACTTTTTAAAGTAATCCATTTCATTAATTTCTGATTGCAACTTTTTTAGTATTTTTCTTTTCCTTTCTACTTACACTGCCTTCTAATTGCTTTATTTTCTGTAGCTACTTTCTTGCTTTCTTAGCATTTTGTTAGGCCAATAGAATTTTTTGTTTTACCTTTTTTGTGTGGTTGGTCAGTTTTGTGTCCTCTTTCTTGCCTTGCTAGTATTTAGCTTCAAATTCAAGAATATGTTTAATTGTATTCTACTACACTGAAAGTTGCACAGCTTCTAATCCTTTCCTTTACACAAGACAAAAATCTCAGCAACTTTTGGTTCCTTCTGCCCCCTCTTTGCCATCTTCCATATTGCAATCATCTTGGATTTTAGGTCTAGGCTGTTATTAAGTCTTATTATTGTTTCTTTGTTCATAACTGCTACTCACATTTCATATATTCATCTTATGTCCTTTACTAGGGGCCTGATGCACAAAAATTTGTGCACTTCGGGGGGTCCTTCAGCCCGGCCTGTGCCCTCTCACAGTCTGGGACCCCTCGGGGGATGTCCACCTGCTGGCGTGCCTGGCCAGTCTGGGTGAGGGGCTGATGGCTGTTTGCAGCCTGGCCAAGCCCCCCAGTGGGGACCCTCACCCCATGGGAGTGTGGCCAGCCTGGGTGAGGGGCTGAGGGCTATTTTCAGGCTGCCCGCAGCTCCCATTGACCCAACGTCCCAGCTCCCAGCGAGGCTGGCTGGAATCAGGTTTCTGAGGTTTATTTATCTTCTATAATTTAAACTTTGTTGCTTTGAGCAGAGGCCTAGGCAGGCAACGAAGCCTCCTGTTTGCTTCAGCTCCGTGGCTTCTATAATTGAAACCTTGTTGCCTTGAGCAGAGGCCCAGCTGGCCTAGGCAGGCAGTTTCCTCCATTGCAAATGGAAGCCTCCTGTTTGCTCTAGCTCTGTGGCTGCTGGCCGCCATCTTGGCTGGGTTAATTTGCATACAGCTGCTCTGATTGGCTGGTGGGTAAGGCTTGGCTGGTGGGCATGGCTTAGGTGTCTTGGAGTGATGGTTAATTTGCATATTACTCTTTTATTAGATTGGATTTTAGTTTGCTGCAATACATCCTTTAGTAATTCTTCCAGAAAAGGTGACTGGTAACTTTCTGATTTCTTGTGCACCTAAGAATGTCTTTATCTCACTGTTGCCTTTGCAGGAGAGTTTGCCTGGGTATAGAATTCTGGTTTTAAGTATTTCCTCTAGGAGCTTTGATGTACTTGTGTCACTATATTCTTGATTCTGGTGTTGCTGATGAGAAATCTAGTTTCAATTGATTGTAGGTAATCTGTTTTTCTTTTTATGGCATTTAGTAGTTTCTCTTCGTCCTGAGTGTTCTGAAATCCCACCACAGTCTGTTCATTTTTGTTCATCTGGCTTAGCATTCAGTGGGCCCTGTCACATTAAGATCACAAGCCTCTATTTATTTCTCAGAAATCTTCTTTATTATTTCCTCAGCTATATACGTCCCTTTGTTCTCTCTGACCTCCCTTCTAAAGCGGCCTTCTAGGTCCCTCACCTCTGCCCCCACATTTTCTATCTTTTTTTTCCTTTGCAGTGCATCCTTGGAAAGTTCATGGCTTAAATTTCCAGTGCATCAGCTTACTCTTTATCTGTATCCATTCTGTTTCTCAGACAAACTGTTGAGCCTTTTATTTTCATAGCCATACATTTCATTGCCAAGATGTCTGTTTTTTTTATTTCATAATATTTTTTTATGAGTGAAAAATTCTCTTGTCTCTTTGAGGACATTAATTATGCTTGTTCTCCCCCTCCCCCCTGAGGTGTGATTTATTCTTTGTTGAGCTGGTGCCTTTTTTTCATGGTGTTAGCCTTTCTTCTCAAATAATTTGAAATTCCTGGTATTTGGGGTTTTCCATTAGTTGTCACTGTTTCTTTGCTTCCTGCTACATTGCCTTGTGGAGGGTTGGTGGCATAAGTGAAGGATGGAGAGTGTGCAAGAATTCATTGATCTTGCAAGGGTCCTAGTTTCCCCAGGAGGCCATCAGCTTTTTAGGCATTCTGACCACACCTGTCTCAAACAGGTGAGTCCCATACTTGATTCTTGATACCAGCGGGGATGGGGATCTGGGTTCTGTCTGTCAGCTGTGGCCCTCAGACAAGAACTTCAGACCCCTGGGGGTCATTTCCCTGCCCAGAGTCCTTCAGTGGCTTCCTGCTGACCTCATGGTAAGACCCACGTCTGTTCTGGTAGGTTTCTTTCTCTCGACTCCTCCCCTCCGTACAGCCTCGGGGCCATGTCTGATTGCACCAGGTCCTTGTGAGACAGCTGCGTCTCGTGGTCTATTGCACCTGCTGCCTCCGCTCACACTGCTCCCTCCTGTACCAATGGCACTCTTTCTCATTGTCCCCATGTGTCTGATCAGCTGGCGCTTATCTTTCAGAACTCAGGTTTCTTAAACTTGGGCTGGGTGCCCTGCTTTGTTCGCAGAGCTCCCTTTCTCCTGATATGGCTGTACCTATGACCTGTGTTCCTGTAGGTTGTAATCATCTCCTCCTCTGTTTCCCGGGCGGGCAGGCAAGGGTACAGCTTTTTTCACTGATTCCACATGGAGTGTTTGATGACTCTGAAGATGCCAGGGTTTGGTAGCCAAAAGGGATGGTATTCTTCCTTCCTCTTAGACCTGAACAGAGGGTCTCAGTGTGCCCCTTGTCAAAGAAGACAAGCCCCGAGGCTTGTGGAGGGGACTGACCAGCAGTTGGCACCTCAGGAAAAGTCAGTGCTGATGTGACTGTTGTTCTCCCCACAGGCACTGGTGCCATCACACGGTAACACGGACGGTGTCCTGCCAGGTGCAGAACGGCTCGGAGACAGTGGTCCAGCGCGTGTACCAGAGCTGCCGGTGGCCCGGGCCCTGTGCCAACCTTGTGAGGTAAAGGCCGCAGGGCTGGCTGGCTGGCCCTGCCCTTCTTTTCTATTCCCTTGGATGAATCCAGCCCCAGCACAGCTGTGAGGGAGGTGGGTTGACACTCAGAAACAGGAGTTAAGCATGCATTTATGCAGCAACTTCTGTGCATGGGGGGTTGGGGAGTATGTGTGTGCACAGATGAAAGGGATTTGCTCTCCACCCGACATAATCTCACAATCCAGGGGGTGTTCGATTAGCAGAAACTCCCAATGGTCAGTGAGTAGGGGGAGTGGATGGAAGGGCCAGGAGAGGCTGAAGACAGAACCAGCTGCTGTGGTGCTCCGGACTAGAATGTGCGTCTGTGATACCCTCGAAAGTCCAGCCTGCCTCCAGCCCGTCTCTCTTATGAGCCCCACTCTGGACTGTAGCTTTCAGAGGCTCTCAAAATTCACAGGGAGAGATTTATTTATTTTTAACTATTGTGTTTGGTTTTTAAAAAATATTCTATTGATTTCAGAGAAGAAGGGAGAGGGGGAGAGAGAAACATCAATGATGAGGGAGAATCATTGATCGGTTGCCTCTTGCACACGCCCTATTGGGGATCAAGGCTGCAACCCAGGCATGTGCCTTGTCTGGGAATGAAACTGTGACCTCCTGGTTCATAGGTCAGTGCTCAACCACTGAGCCACACCTGCTGGCTCTTGCTCTATTGTGACCATCGCTGCAATCTCTAGGTCATGGTATATCCTAGGTTTCTTTTTTTGTTTAAAATGGAAATACAGTTGACATATAACATTGCATAAGTTTGAGGCGTACCACCAGTTGGTTCAATACATTTCTATACTGCAACTTGATGGCTGTAGTAGTGTTAGCTAACACCTCTGTCACTTAATTATCTAGATTTCTTGTCATGTCAACACAAGAAAGAGAAAGAGGAAAGATGACTAGTTTTCATGAGGGCTGGTGCAAATTTGTCGGGACCCCTGTGTTATGTTTTAGTTTAACTTATGCACAAGCATCCACCAAATGCATCATCTGAGGTGAAGATATGATTGTGAATGGATATTAGTCAACATCTCACTGGGAAAGGGAAAGGCAGTTCTCACCATCATATAATAAACTCCAGCTCCTCCGCATCCCCTGTATGCTCTCCTGTTCCCTTTTCATTTCTGACTGTTGAGGAGGGAGTTTCCCTCTTGGGCCTGGGAGCAATTCCACTGCCCGCTCTCTCTGTGGCATTTTGTTCATATCTGCTCTCTGCACGTCACGTCTCCTTGCTTCCTTACTGTTTTGCTAGCCTGCTATAGGGGTTGGGGATTGCAGTGAGGTGGGCTTTGGAGTTGTAAAAAACAAACACCCAATAAGTGGAGCCACTTTAAAATGGAACCGGAGCTGCCATGCCAGAGGAACTGCCTTGCACATCGATGTCTCAGACTTTGGGATGTTAAAACAACGCAAAATCTGGGCCTAAGCAGTCTTTGGCCTTCACCCTCCTCCCCCATCCTCCCTCCCCACACACACACACAAACACAAACACACACAACTGTTAGCAAAAATAACAAGAAAGCAGCTATATGACTACTGAATTGATGACCACTGGATTAAAAATTAAAAACATTGTTTAGAATTAACATCACTGTGTTATATTATCTGCACCCAAAGAAGTGTCTTCTTTCTTTCTTCCTTTTTTTTTTTTTTTTTTTAATGATGTAGAGGGCACTTCCGTCTTTCTTCTTCTGGCCATGTTTGGAAATAGAGCTTAAGCGCTCCATCCCAATTCCCTCATGTAGCCGTGACAAGATGACCAGAAGGGAGGACATGGGGCCACAGCCTAGTTGTCAGAAAAGAATGGCAGAGCCTGGATGGCGAAGGCCTGGAAGAGTTTCAGGGATGAAGAAAAATGGCTGTGGAAGCCGAATCAGAGTGGACATGAGAGTGGCCCTGACCCCAGGGGGCAGCTTTGGGTGTGAGGCTGTGGAGACAGCCTTTGGAAGGAGGTGTCCTCTGGCTTGTCCTGGTTTAACCTGGCTGAGCGGGTGGGGACGGGCTAGTCAGTGGGTGGGGATAGGAAATGAGAGTGGAGCGGCTTTGGGTGACGTGTAATTGGATGCTGCATGGGAAAGGGCTGCTCTCTGACCCATGTGCCTGTGTTACCTGGAGCCCTGGGCCTGCCTGGGTCTGTGGCCAAGGCAGGGGTGCTGCCCTCCTGCCTTCTCTCCAGTTTAGGTGTCTGAGTCTGGGCCGGACTCTAACCCATTCCTCTCCCTGAGTCCACTTGCTCACTATAACTGCACCAAGGAAGTGGCTTGGCATGGAGTTGAGCTTAATAAATGGTTGTTAATGGGCTGACCCGATTACCTGGACTCAGGAGTCCCCTCCGTGGAGTTATGGGGATGTCAGGACTTCCTCCTGGGGCAAAGGGCTGTGCCACGTCCTCACCATTCAGAATGGGTGATAGCTGTGTCACACCTCTTCCTCCTAGGAATGAGTTTAGCTTTGCCTGGGAAAACCCCCACCCTCAGAGGGCCCCTCCCAGGGTGTCTGGAATTTCTTGTTTGTTCAGTCTCTCACCATTCATTCACTTCATTCATTCATTCATTCATTCATTCATTCATTCATTCATGTTTCCTTGGAGGCTTGGCTGCATGACAAGTCCTGGCTTAATGAGGGTGCAACACTGTCTGTCTGTCTGTCCTTGAGGCAATGGCACTTTAGGGGCAAGTAAAGGATGACATCTAAGTGTGGCTGGGGCCCTACCCGATTTGGCTCAGTGGATAGAGCACCGGCCCTTGGACTGAAGGGCCTCGGTTTGGTTCAGGTCAAGGGCACGTACCTGGGTTGCAGGCTCAATCTCTGGCCCCAGATCGGGGCACATGCAGGAGGCAACCAATCTCACATCCATGTTTCTCTTTCTCGGTCTCTCCCCCTCCCTTCTACTCACTCTAAAATAATCAATGGAACAAATATCCTCGGGTGAGGATAACAACAATACGAAAACAATGTTGGCCGGGTCTAGGGTCAGCCAGTCTCCTATGGGAGGGTCACTTCATCCTAACGGCCGCTCAAGGAAGGCTGTTGTGAGGAGGTGACATCTGAGCCGAGGCAGGGCCTCACAGGAAAGGGAGGGAACAGCTGGAGATCCGGGACAGAGGTGGCCCCGGAGAGAGAGGCTCTGCGGCTCAGACCCCTGCGTGGGGCTGGGTGATGATGGATGGTGGGGATATGTGAGCCGGAGGGCCACTGTGCCTGTCACACAGGCCCACTGCACTCAGACGAGGGGTTGGGGCTGGGCTGGTCTTCCTTTGGATTCTGCAGTGCCTAGACCTAGAGCCTCCAGTTCAATAGAATGATCTCTCCACCCCTCCTGCTGGCTGTCTCCCTTCTCCCCATGATGGGAGCGCCTTGGGCAGTGAGGGCCCAAAGCAGTGTGTAGGAAGCACAAAAGAAGGTGAGGTGGGTGTGAGGGCCCCACCACCCATCATACGTGTGCCTGGAAAGTTGCTGCTTGCCTAGGGCTTTGGATTTTCCGAGAGGAGCTGTGAGAGAGGGGATGTACTTGGGCATGACCAGGAGCCTGCCTGCCTCTCCCCGACGCCGGGTCCGCAGAGTCGAGTCCTTAGGGCACAAGGCCCTTCCACCCAGCAAAGGGGACCCCCTGTTCTGGGCCCTGCCCTTTCGGGAGGCCATTTTGGCCCTCCTCCAGCCATGCCCATCCTTACGGGGCAAGGAGTCCATGAGGCCAGGGGGATGTGACCATCTCGACCCTGTGGCCCTCTTTGAGACCTGGGTACCTGGGTACCTGGCTGAACAGCCCTGAGTGGCTTCCAGGCCTGCACTGGCCTCTCCCCTGAATCTGGGGACTATGCCTGTGGTGGGCACACCCCGACCCCAAGGGGCAGGTGAGGGGTGGCTGGTTGCAAGAGTGGGGTGAGTGGATGGAGCTGGGACATGAGGCTGGCTCCACACAGTGTGTGTGTAGAGCTAGGGGTAGGAAGAGTAAGAGTGGGGTTGGGGTCTCACTTGTTTTGATGGTAAAAATCATTACTGGACCTGTCTCCTGAAGCTACTGGGGGTTCAATGCCTGTGCTACGGCGTTTCTAGGCCCATATGGGATTCTTGATAAGCCTTGCAAGCTGGCTATGACTCCCTGAGAAGAGATTCAGATACCAATTGAGAAGCAGGGACTGGTGAGACAACGCCAGAGCTGGTTTGCCGGCTGAGCGCTTGGGGCACCGGCCTCAGTGTCCTTCTGCTGCCTGCCCCCACTAATTGCGAAGTCTGGGTGAGGGCAGGAAGGAGTTTCTGCATTTCTGCACAGTTAGATTTGGGGGTCAGAGTGGCCAAAATCCTTGGTGGGGCCTCTCTTTGCAGAGGGCTATGAAGTCATCTCATTACATTCTGATGACATTTTTATGACAAAGTGTGCAGGTGGGCGAAGGCGGGTGTGGCCATGAAAACGTGAGAGTAACAGAATCTGGGCACAGTGAGGCCTATTTGGAATGCACAGGGGGACTGGCATGTGCCCCAGACCCCTCCCTGTACCCTCACCAGCTCCCCCTGCTTTCCTGGCTTGATTCATCCGCTCAACATTTCCACAGATATTTATTGAGAGGATACTATGTGCTGGGGGCGAGGGGAACAGGATAGAGAATTAGACCAAATCCTCTCGTGGAATTCATATTCACCCAAATATGGAAACAAGAAGAAATACCCCTTCCTAACGAGTACAGGAAACTAAAGCAAGGTGATGCGACTGAGCATGAAGTGGGGACGGCTTTAGAGGAGGCAGGAGAGAGACTCTGAAGAGATGGCATTGATGCTGAGCAGTGAGTGATGACAAAGAACCTCTGTGTGAAGACTGGGGGAAGGCAGTTAGTGCAAAGGCCCTGGAACGGAGAGAAGGTTAGTGTCCAGAAGCAGAACAGGAGAGGAGGAGCGAATAGGTAGAGCTTAAGTTTGAATTTTATTGAAAGCACATTGGGAAGCCATTGAGGGTTTTAAGCAGAGATGAAGAATGACCTGATGGCAGTGTTTGTTTTTAAATTAAACATTTTGAGAGAATGGTAAATTCACACGAAGTTGTAAGAAATAACACAAGGAGATCCCATGTCCTTTTTACCCTGTTCCTCTCAATGGCAACGTCTTGCAAAACTATAGTACAGTGTCGTAACCAGGATCGACGTTGATACAGTCGAGATTCAGAGCATTTCCTTCCCCACAAGGACTCCTCACGTGGCCCCTTTATAGCCTCACCTACTTCCTCTGACTCCCTCCTCCTTAACCTCTGACAACCACTAATCTGCTCTCCGCTTCTATAATTTTGCCATTTCAACAATGGGATCAGACAGGGTATGACCTCTGGAATCACTTATCATGGTTTTCTGAGGACTCACCCAGGCTGTCAAGTGTGTCCGTAGTTTTTCCTGCCCTGGCAGGAGGGTTAGGCTTTGACGCCTGGTCAGGGCACATATCTAGGTTGTGGTTTTGATCTCCAGTGTGGACACATGTGGGACACAACAGACAAATCAATGTCTCTCTCTGACATGGATCTTTCTCTTTCCCTTCCTCTCTTTCTACTAGTAAAATCAATAAACAACAACAACAACATATTCTCAGGTGAGGATTTTAAAAAGTCTGTTAAAAAAAAGTCTGTTCCTGCATTTTAAAAAAGGTTATTCCTTTTTATGGCTGAGTAGTATTCCACAGTATGGATGTGCCACCGTTAGCTTACTCATTCACCTGTTGAAAGGCACCTGGGTTGTTTCCAGTTTGGGGCTCTTGTGAATAAAGCTGCTATAAACATGCAGGGTTTTGTGTAAACATGTTTTCATTTCTCTGGGTAAATGCCCAGGAGTGCAATTGTTGGGTCATGTGGTAGTTACATGTTTAGTTTATTAAGAAACCGCCAAACTGTTTCCAGAGTGGCTGTACCCCTTTACATTCCCACCAGCAAAATCTGAGGGATCCAGTTTCTCTGTATCCCTGCCAGCATGGTGTTGTCATTGTATTTTACTTGAGCCATTCTGCACAGTCTATTTCATTGTGGTTTTAATTTGTGTTTCCCTAATGGCTAAAAATGTTGAACATCTTCTCATGTGTTTATTTGCCAACTGTACATCTTCTTGATGAAATGTCTCTTCATGTCTCTTTCCCATTAAATGGGCCATCTTTTGTGCACTTAATTGGATTATTTGTGATTTTACTGTTGAGCTTTGAGATTTCTTTATATATTCTAATATTAGCTCATTGTTAGTTATTGGCTAGCAAATATTTTCTCCCCCTCTGTGGCTTGCCTTTGCATCCTCTTGAGAGTCTTATGCAGTGTGTGTGTGTGTGTGTGTGTGTGTGTAGACACATACGTGTATTGTGCATTTTATGTTTTCAGTGTTTTGGTATTATTCATTCATGGCATGGGGGGAGGGGTGCAGGTAGGAGATTGCGTAAAAAAGTCCGGAGTACCAGGAAGCTCTGGGGCCAGGGCCATAGTGTATTTCATGGATTCTAAGATGCCATTGGTAGGAAGAAGTGCATTATCTTATAATTACTAAGAATGCTGCTAAGTAAACTATAGCACATCATCAACTGTAATAGAATCCCAATGTCAGAGATGTTCAATGTAATCATATGATCCTGGAACAGTCCTGGTACCCTAACCTTAGGTGGGCTAAGGAGGAGAGTCCAGCTAAGGGGGTGAGAAGGAGCAGCCAGAGCAGGAGGAGGTAAGTTTCCTGGGAGATGAGTTTTGGGAGGGAGGAAGAGCGAGGGTGAGTCTCCTAATACTTCTGGGAGTCTGGTGGGATGAAGGCCAAGGAGTGACCATTGGATTTGGGAATGTGAGGTCACTGGGCACCCTGGCAAGTGCAGATTTGGGAATGGAGGGGATGGAGGCTGAGATGGCATGGGTGGAGGAGAAAGATGAAAGGTGAGGAATTAGAGCCGGGGAGACTAGGAAACTCTTTAAAGAAGTTGCTGTGAAGGAAGCATGAAATGAAATGGGGCTCAGAAGCTACGGACAGCATGAGGTCAGTGGAGGTTTTTGTTTGTGTGGTTGTTTTTAAGATGGGAGATACAGGAGCATATTTGCAAACTGCCAGGAATGATCTGCGCAGCTGGTGGGGGCTGGCATAGAAGTGAAGTTGGGAGAAGAAGCCTGGGCTGGGCGGGGGGGTGGGGTGGGAATGGAGTGGGAGGGGAAGGGGGCCTTATCAGAGCAGCAGTGGGAGGGAAGGCTGAGTTGGGGGCATCTATCACCCCCATGGGTCCATCCACGTGACACTAAGATGGTTTGATTTTGTTATTTTTTGTTAATCCTCACCCGAGGATAGTTTCAGAAAGAGTAGAAAAGAGGTAGGGAGGGGGTTGGGAGAAAGGGAGGGAGGGACGGGGAGAGAGAGGAGAGAGAGAGAGAGAGAGAGAGAGAGAGAGAGAGAGAGAGAGAGAGAGAGAGAGAGAGGAGAGAGAGAGAAACGTCAATTGGTTGCCTCCCGCCTGTGCCCCAACCACCGGGGCTGGGGTTCGAACTGCAATCCAGGTACGTGTCCTTGCCTGAGAATCAAACCTGAGACCTTTCAGCGAGAGGGCCGATGCTCTAATTACTGAGCAACACAGGCCAGGGCGAGATGGTTTGAATCTGACTTTTTCACCATCCCGTGAGTGCCGGGAAAGCAGGACCATATGCTCTCATCCCTTTACTCCCAGGGCCCAGTGAAGGGTCTGGCACATTAAGGTGCTTAACAGTGCTCATTAGAGGAACGCGTCCATCTGCTTGATAAAGGAAAAAATTGTAATGCAGCTGTATCCCGTGTGGATTTTCCCATTCTGTGATTTTTTTCAATACTGAATTTTTGGAGAGAGGGAGAGAAGGAGAGAGAGGGAGAGAGAGGGAAAGGGAGAAGGAAAGGGAGAAGGAGAGGGAGAGGGAAAGGGAGAGGGAGAGAGAGAGAAAGAGAGAAGACCGTGTCCGTCAGCAGATGGTGTGGAGAGAGGGTGAGGGGCTCTGCCGGGTCTGGTCTGGCCTCAGGTTTCTCAGCTCATATGCTTCGTCTGTTCAGTTGTTTTTTCGGTCCTTAGTGAGCACCCAAGTGCCAAAAGCGCTAGTGTGCAAAAGGACCCGGCCCTCCCTCCCAGAGCCGGTGGAGGGGGATGTCAATCAAGGACTCACAGATATGGGGAAGAGGAATGGCCCTGTGAGACCAAGTCACGGTTTCCCTGGGGGAAACATCTGAGCAGAGATCGGGGTGATGAGAATTTCACCCGGAGAGGAAAGGCCTGGGCCTGGAGAGTTCCCTGCAAGGGGCCCTCAGACCCACCCACCTGGGAGCCACAGG
Source organism: Murina feae (assembly GCA_004026665.1). Classification (NCBI taxonomy): domain Eukaryota; kingdom Metazoa; phylum Chordata; class Mammalia; order Chiroptera; family Vespertilionidae; genus Murina; species Murina feae. The sequence continues at coordinate 5,130 of PVJC01025926.1, read as the reverse complement.
AGGGCAGCGAGAACAAGCGTGCTTCCCCTCTTTGTGCCTTAGTTTCCCTTTCTGGGAAATGGGGATAAACCCTGCCTTGCTCGGTTCCTCGCTCGCTGCAGGGGGATGTCAGGGTACTGATGTGCCCTCCTGTCCCCCTGAGCCCTGTTCTGCTGTGGGAGGGGGTGGGCCAGGTCGCAGGGCCTGAGGGATCCAGAAGGACCAGTCCCAGGGCCTCCGGGGTTAAGTTTTCCTCAGCCGCTTCCCTGCCCTCATCTGTCTCCAGGCTCTTTGATGGCGATAGAGCCAACCTTTTCCAGATGTGCTGAGCGGAGGGTTTTGCCGGAACTCTCCGGGGCTTCATCTGCCTCCTACAATCCCCTCCGCCAGACGGCCCCCCGCCAGCCAGCCTCCCTCCTCTGGCTGGGTTGCCTGCCGCCTGCAAGGCCACACGAAGTCCTGGACTTTGTACTTTTCAAAAGCATGGCCTTCTTCCCTGTCCCTCCCCCTGAGCCGGCCTGTGTGCGGGTCCAGAAGCTCCCCAGGCTACCCACGCAGCAGTGAAAGCTTGCCTGGGCTGTGGCACCTCTCGGGCCTGGCCCCTCAAGTGGTCCCTGGTCCTGGTCCTGAGTGGGAGGGGGACCTGAGCAGAACACACTCCCCACGGGGCTGCTGCGATTCCCACCTGGCTTTTAGGAATGACTAGCATGGATCCCGAGAAGGCCAGAGGCTGGAGACCCCCCTCCGCCTCCTGCTCAGAACTGCGGTGGGACAGCCCCTTCCCCTCCCGCTGGCCCTCTGCTATTAATCAAGAGATTAATAATCTGCTGCCTCCCTCTCAGAAGCCCCCCACTCCCATTTCCTGTTGAGTCTCCAGCCTGTCTCGGTACCTCCCAGTCTGGCCCTCCTAGCGGTGGTCCCTGGTGAGGAAGTGGGGCCAGGGCAGGAGCACAGGCCTGCAAGTTGCAGTGCCCAGGCAGGGAGGGGGCATCTGCTCCCCCAGGGGAGGTCTCTGGGCTGGCAGAGTCATTCCCTGCCCTGGCTGCTTTGGGACATGGCCTTTGGAGGCCAAAGAAACGTGGCCTCTGCTTACAGATGCCAGAGATGGGCATCTCACCCCTTCTGGGATCCTTTTCTTCAAATGTCCACTCATGTCTCAGTGAGCCCAGGGGTGCCTTTGGGCACACAGGGACACCTGCACCCTTTCTGGAGCAGTCACTGAGCAGCTGTAGGACTTGCACTGGGCCCCTTGTAAGACCTCATGGCCTCAGCCCCCATTGCTCCCCAGAGGGTCTCGGGGGCCTGCAGAGGGCAATGCCCTCCTCCAACCGCTCAGGGTTGAGGGGGGGTGGGTAGCTTCTGAGCATTGCTGAGCAGGTATGAACATGCAGCCCCATAAAGAGGCCTGGTTCCATCAAACCTCTGCCTCTTTATAACCTGGAGTCTGACCCCGAGCTCCTCCTTGGCCTCAGTTTCCCCCTGCAGAGTGAGCCATTCATCCCTGCCCTGCCCCCCTTTCTCAACCAGCAGCTGCCTGACTCACCTCCCTGATTCCCACCGTCCCTGCCCATCTGGCTGCAGGGTAGCCACAAGAGGGGGTTTCTTGAAAGCAGATACTACTCTAGGCCACGGCCCGGGTTGGCCTCACCATGGCGGGAGGTGCGGTATCACAGTGGGTCCACAAGGCGCTCTGTTGCAGGGTGGACAGTCTTCTTTATTAACCTACATAAAACAAGAGCAGAACGAAGCTGTGCTGATTTTCAGTACATGCAAAGGCAGCAAATAGTACGTGTCCATGCACATCTACGCTGGTGTTGTGGGCTCAGAAACAGTTTACCGACCTGGAGCATGCTCCGGAAGCTCGGTGTTCACAGACCGAGGCCGCAGCTTTGCTTGCATTCGAGGCCTTCACAGTCTAGCCTTCGTGAGCTGCCTTGTCTGTTCCCTGGCTGTCCAAGCACTCTGCTCCCAAACACACCAAATTTCACCCCAAACAATGTCCTGGTTCTCCTGGTGCTGTCTGCCTCCTTGTCCTGAGGTCCTCTGAGTGCATCCCTGAGGTGGGAAGCTTTTCCTGGTCCCTCCTGGTAGAAATGACCATGCCCTGCCCCCCATTCCTGCAGTCATTAATTTCCATGGATGTCCCCCAGCTAGATACCCCGAGTTCCACCAGGGAGCCGCCATGTCTTGGTTAGCATTGCGGTTCCCAGCCTGGGACTCCATCTGGCACACACTATTGATCCCCCCCCCACTCATTCCACCAATCTTTATTGAGTGCATAGGATGTGCCTCACCCTGAGCTAGGGCTGGGGTGTAGCCAGCAGCTTAGTGGAGGAGATAGACATCAGACAAATGATTGCCTGATGAGTATATAATTAAAAGGGTGATGAGTGTTTGGAAGAGAAGTCAGGTTTCTGTGACAGTGTAAACTGAGGGGATCCAGCCTGCAGGGGTGGGTGGAACTGAGAGAGGGCCGGTCTAGGGGGGCCTCTCTGAGAAGGTGGCACTTCTGGTGAGCCCTAGGGGCTGCGTTGGAGCTAATGGGTGTCTCAGCAGATGACAAGCCCTGATATGGGAAGGAGCTCTATTGGGGTTCTAAGTGGGGATGGAGAGGGGTGAATGGGGAAGCAGCCAAGGTGGCCAGTGGCCAGATCTTAGACCCACGTGGTCATATACAGCATCCAGTTTTGTCCTAAGATTGAAGATAAAGTAGGTGGGCAATGGAGGAAATGTGTGCTTTGGAAACACCACGGAAGCTTCTCTGTGGAGTCTGAAATGCTGGAGGTGGGAGTGGACACTGGGCACCAGGTAGGGGCCATTGCCACTGTCTAGCAAGGAGGTGATGGAGGCTGGGCCGGGCCAGTGGGAGGACAGCAGTGGGCTGGTGGGATCATCGTGAAGGAAGGACTCCCGGACTCAGTGACGGGAGTGGACAGAGTGTGGTAGGGTCAAGATTCCTGTGGCCATTTGTTGAGTGAATAACAACCCTCAGGAGAATGTATGCCCTTGAATTTGCCAAATGACAGTGAGGAAGCCCCAGGACCCGCCAAGCAGAGGAAGCAAATCCAGAGAAGTTAGAAGTCCCTAGAATTGGGCTGTCTTGGGAGGGTATGTGTGTTGGGGGGGCAGAGCTGGGGAGGTGGGAGACACAGATGGAGATTCCAAATTGTATTGGAGACGCTCAGGTTGTTGCATTTCAGCTGAGACTTTACAGGGGCTCAGAGAAGGGGACTCACTCACAGATGGGCAGAGACGCATGGAATCAACTAGAAACAGAGCAGTGGGAAAGCCTGTGTTTGTGCGCCTGCCTGCATTGCTCCTCTCGAGCCCCGAGCTGGCCTTGGTGAATTAGCTTGATGGTGGTAATCATTTCACAATATACGTGATTACACACCCTGGTGTCTCGCTCTCTGTGTCCCCATCTCAACTGTGCCAAAGAAACCAGAGAAGCCTCGCCGGACCTCTCAGCCATGTCCAGGGAGCAGGGATGGAGAGACGGGTCTGGGCATGTGCAGTCGGTGGTGAGGAGTGAGTCGCGGTTGGCTCCTTTACTTCCTGATGGTGTAGTCTGAGTGGGGGCTGGGCTGCTCACCAGCCGCATAGCGTAAGTAAGGGCTCAGGGTCCTCGTCTATAAGTGGGACAGGAACACTCTCACAGTATTCTGTAACTACTTGCATTCCCCTTGCTTTTCTGAGCTGTTTTTGCCGTTTATCAAGTGGGCGCATCTAGCACTTTTAGTGGAACCTGTGAGGGGCCGCCCTCCTTCAGCCTGTTTCCACACTGTGTGGCCTTGGCTGCCTGTTGGCCAGACAGCTCCAGGAGAACTGCCCTGCCACAGGAGTCAGATCCTCACTCAGTCAGTGGATACATAGTGTTGCCCAACTACTATGTGGGCAGAGATACGGGCACCAATTAATAGTCGCATGTGGGAGTACAGTTTGCAACCTGAAGTCAATGCTAGGAAAGCAGGGCACAGGGAGCCAGATGGAAACATTAAGCTGGTTGGAGCCATCAGGAGGGCTTCCTGGAGGAGAGGGCCTTAGAGGTGAGGGTAGAGGTGACTGGCCTTAATTGGGAGAAAGAGAGGGAGAGGGAGAGAGAGATAGTGAGAGAGATATTGAGAGAGAGAGAGAAAGAGAGAGAGAGATATCGAGAGGGAGATGCGCAGGTCCTTAAGGATAGCTGGAGAATCTGAGCAAAGGGGTCAAAGGGCACTGGGAGGTCTGGTGAATGCCTGGCCAGAGTGTGGGCTGCAGTGTGGCATTTGCTCACCACCCCACATGGACACATGGCACCACGAAATCAGGAGGAAGTCGGGATGGTAGGGCATCTCCACTTCGGGGAGAATTCAAGCCTCGGGGCATTCTTGCTTCTCTCTCCCATATCCGGAGCTCATTAAATTCTTGGTGATGGGGGGACACTTTTGGTCTCCACCCAGGACTGGTCCTTGGCCCTCCATGTTGCTGCCAAGGAGCGAGGCTGACACCACCACATTGCTGGTGAGATGAAGCCCTGTGCAGGGTGCAGCCTCTTTGCGGACAAGCTGGGTTCTCCTCAGTGTCCTCAGCTGAGGAGGGCCTCGAGGCCATCACAGGTTAAATGCAGTCTGTAGATCCTGGGGTTATGGCTGTTTGCCTTACTGTGGAGGTGGTCTGGGGGCTGGTCTGATCTGAGAGGGATGCTCCCTGGGGTGAGGGCTGGGGGTGGTGCAGGAGACCACTCTGCCACTTGAATCAGCCCTGACCTCCTGTCTCACATAGGCCCTGAAGACTCTCCCTCTGTGTGTGTGTGTGTGTGTATACTTTTATTTATTTACTAGGGGCCCGGTGCACAAAAATTTGTGCACTCGGGGCGCAGGGAGTCCCTCAGCCGGGCCTGTGCCCTCTGACAGTCTGGGACCCCTCAGTGGATGTCCTATGATGGCCCCAGTCTGCCAGGCGCCTTTTGTGTGTGTGTGTGTGTGTGTGTGTATGTGTGTGTGTCACCACTGGGGACCTGCCCCCAGCCGCATCTGAGGCTCGGAGCAGTCCTCCTGTGTGTGTCTACCTGCCGGGGGCCTGCCCCCAGGCACACCGTGGAGGCTTGGAGCAGGCACCCCCTCTATGTTGATCTCTCAGACTCTTGCCCTCCCCTGCATGTTGCTCTCTTTT
>PVJC01025925.1:0-18639 GCA_004026665.1 Murina feae | reverse complement strand
CTGAACTCTGAACGCGGCTGTTTCTTTGCTCCCTGGTGGGCCTGGAGTCAAGATTTTGGGGCTGAAGAGGCCTCAGAGTTTGAGGGGCCTCAGGATGGGTGTGGGGTATGTGGGGCCGTTGAATCTGTGTCCTTGGAGAGGACTTGGCTTCCTGGGACTCCCTTCCCATGATGAGGGGCCACCTGGCCTGTACCAAGGGGAGGAAGGGGCCCCTTTGGACTATCGGCTGTGGACGGTGCGGGGAGCAGACAGCCTGACCCTGGGGACACTGCCTTGGGAGTGGGCAGCCCAGCGGAGGGGTGTTCGGTACTTTTAGTTTCCTAATTTAGCACTTTAAATGACATTAACTTATTTCAGGGGGTGGGGTGGGCAGGAATGGAGGGCCTAGATGGTTAGAGGTTGAGGCCTGGGGGGTGGGAAGGGTCTGGTTGTGGGGGAAATGGGGGGAATACAGAGGAGCTGATGGGAGCCGTGAGGATAGCTCTGCCCCCAGGAGTAGGAAGACTTGACCTTCAACCATCCTCTTTGAGATCTGAGGGTTTTTCAATGGGGAGCTGGTGACCACTGGTGAGATCCTTGAGGGTCCCTGAGACCAGCCCCCCCCCCCCTGCGGACACCTGCTTTTGGCCAGGACCTGAGAGGGGCAGAGGGAAGCGAGTTTTGGTTCTCAGCCCTGGCCCCGCAGAGGGCAGAGTGAGGGGCCCACAGGGAAACTCTGTGGGTGGGGAAGGGGGATGAAGATGGACTGCATCCCCAGGGAGCAGGGATCCTGTTTGGAGCACAAAGTGGGGTACACGCAAGGGAGGAAGGGCTGGAATGAGCCTCCCTGAGTGAAGCACAGAAAGGAGGAGCCACCGAAGGCAGCGCCTCTGGGCCCTGGGACCTGGTGGGAAGGTCCCCCCAGGGAAGCTGCCGAGGGTTGGGGAGGGAGGGAAAACTGGGTTGTGTTTCTTCATTTCTCCTTTTTGTTTTTTTTGTTTGTTTTGTTTTTTTTTTTTGTCGATTCATTCTTGTTTTCTAGCTTTGGATCATTTTTGTACAAAGGCAAGTAAGCCTTTTTGAAAAAGAACAAAAGAAGAGGAAAAAAAATCCCTCCTGAAAAAAACAAAACCTGGAAAATAGGGGAAAAAAAGGACCTCATAAATGATGCAATTACTTTTAATTGCAGGCAACTCTTTACATTTAAGTGAAGTGTCTTAACATTTTATATTGTTTTAAAAATATATTTACATATTATATATATATATAATATACGTAATATAAATATATATAAATATTTAAAAAAAAAAAAAAAGAAAACCACGGCACTCTCTCCCTGGCCGCTGTTTAGGCGGGGGAGGGGGGCTGGAGGGTGGGCACATGGCCTGGCTTCTGTGGTCCAGTAACATGGTGTGGTTTGATTCGGCTGTACAGAGACCCCCGACTTGGGAGGGGAGGGGGGAGTGGTGCCCCCTCCTCCCTCCACTCCATGACTCTTCGCTTGCTACTTTTCACTTGCCCTCACCTCCCACCCCACCCTCAGCCCTGTGACCTGAATGTGTGCCCCACCGTCATTGTCCTGAGTTGAATGTCCCTTTGTGGGGGGGGGGGGGAGAGGGGAGAGTGTCCATCCCCCAGGGGCAGAGGGAGGGAACCCTGGGCCCGCCCCACCTGCTCACCTGGAGCCCAGCGGGATCTCCATCTTTCTTTCACTTTGGCTCCTGCACATTACGGGCTGAGAGGCACTTGCGTGGAATTGTGCACAGCCTGCGAGTCCGTTTCACTGGCACAAATCCCCTTACCCGTGCGCGGTGGGAAGCGCGCGTGTGCACAGGTGGGGTCACCGCCCCCGCCTGCGGGGAGGTGTGCGCCTGCAGGTGCGCGTAACCTTGGGCATCAGCACTTGCCCCCCTGCACATGGGCGAGGAAGAGCTTTGCATCTGAGAGCGCATGTGATGTGTGTGTGCAGATGTGTGTAGCTGCAAGAGACTGTATGTATTTGGGCCACACCTATGTGAATAGAGGGGTGTACACGGAGGTGCATGTGACCTGTGTGGGAGTGTGCAAATGTGTGTAGACCCAGGCGTGTGGAAGTGCCTGTGTGATGAGCTGTTCCATCATCCCTGCACCACTTGCTCTGGCCGCCCTCCCAAGCCCCCATCCCCTTGGCCTCTCAAAGCCCACAGCACGTCAATGCGCCCCCCCACCCCCACCCCCAGCTGCATGCGCCTCGCTGCTCTGTCCATCGTGTGTGCTTGACCAAGAGAAAACTAAACCGTCTGGGCGGACCCCTGTACCCGGTCCTCCCAGCCCCCGCCCACTGTGCTGTGATACTCACGTGGGGACTTTCTCTCCTGCCCCTTCCACAATATGCTGTTTCCCTAGGAGCCTCGGGCTCAGAGAGGGGTCCCAGGTGGGCCCCCCGGGGCGAGCCCTGGCTCCACACCCTGCCCAGTCCACCCCGTAGGGCCCGTGTCGGTGTAGCAGTGATGGCTTCTGTGGATATCTGTGACCTCTGTCAGTGTAACTTGACAATTTCTAAATGGAAAAGGGTTGCTGTGTTTTCTCTGTCTCTTTTTTAATGTCCTCTTTCTTCTCCCCACTTCCCTGCTCTCCTTTTTCGGTTTTTCTAGCCGAGTGTTTGGGGCTTAAATAAAACTTGTTTCTTTTTCCTCTCCGGGATCTCCTTCCTGTAGGCTGCTGCCTCATTATTTCTCAGCTTCACCCTGGAAGGTGCTGGGATGGGTGGTGGTGGTGGGGGGGGTGTGTCCTTGGTAGCCAACTGCCTCACAGCAAGGCTCGGGGGTAGGAATACCCCAGGGGCTGCTGCTGACCCCAAGGGCCCTGAGACCAACTTTGGGAGGCTGGAGGGGAACACCTCTTGGCTAAGCTGCTTCACCACCATCAGTGAGGTGGCTACTGGCACTGCTAACACCTGTGGGCGACAGAGCCCGAGCTGTCAGACGTCTGGCTCAGAGTCATACAACTAGTGAGGTGCACTGAGGATTAGCATCCAGCTCTGCCTGACCCCAAACCCAGTGCTTTCTCCCCCGAATGAAGTAGGGTCTGATTATCTCTAGTCCCCGCTTTTCATCTCAATGACTCAGACATGTACACACACACACACCCATTCAGTTAGTGACACAGCACTTACATAGACGATGCGCTCCGGTGTTTTCTGTTAAATTCTAAACATTTCAGTCACAACCCACTAAATTGATTTCATGACCTTTCAATGGGTCAAAACCCACGGTTTGAAACACACTGTTTGCTTGTTGAGTTTCAGCCCCCATCGCGTTGCATTTCAGCCTTCTCCTCGAAGGCCTACTGGCTCCACTTACCCCCTTCTCCTCTGAAATGGAAAGACCCCTGAGAGGAGATTTATTCTTGGTTCTGATTGGATGGGGGCCCTGGACCCTGACCCTGTAGCCAGAACCCTTCCAGGTTATTGTAGCAGCGTCCAGCCTGCCCCGCCATGAGCGGGCCAGATGTCCTGATGGGGCTTTTTAGGTTTGCCTGGAATTCTGAAGGCCGCACCACTGTTCCAGCACATTCTAAAGGTCCTCAAGGCTGCCCTCTTAGGCATTCTCCTGCTTCACTGAAGCCTGGGGTATTATGGGGATTCCTTTATCTCCAATAGACCAGCCCTAGACTATGCCTCCTTTATTGAAACAGGACATGCAGCCTGCCGGCCCTGTGTTTGACATGCTTGCCCTAGACCTTAGAACCCTGACACTTGACCCCTTGACTGCTGACCTTTGCCCCGACTCTTGACACCTGAATGATAAACCTTGACCCTGACCCTTGACCTCTGAACATTAACCCCCTAAACCCTGATCTTTGACCTCAAACCTTGACACTAGATCCTTGACTACCCTAGCAACCCTAACCCTTAACCCCAAACCCCTAGCACTAGCCTTAGTCTTTGACACCATGCACTTTGACCTCTGACTTTGACCCTTAACCATTGATTTTTGACCCTTGAACACCCTGACCTTGACGCCTGATCTTAGGTACTTGATGCATTGACCTTTTACTCTTGACCTTTGACCCTTAATCCCAAAACTTGACAACCCTAACCATAACCCTAGACCTGAGACCCTTGACTCCTGAGCATTGACCTTTGACCCCTGACAGCTGATCTTTGACCCCGACCTTAAGCCCCGGCCTTTGACCTCTGAAATTTGACCCCTGACCCCTAACCTTTGAACTAGACTCATAACAACCCTAACTCTCACCATAACCCTAGATATGACCCCATGACCTTTGACCCTTAAACCCTGAACTTTGACACTTGACCCCAGACCTTCAACCCTTGATCACAAAACTTTGACACATGATCTTTTACCCTAACTCTTGACACTTGACCCTTGAAATAGACCCTTGACAACAGTAACAACCCTATCCCTAACCCTAACCCTCACTATAACCCTTGGTTATCTTTGATGACTGTCACCTGATTTTCTTACATATGAATACTAGGCTCATCAAAGGCAGCCCGGAAACTGGCAAGGAGAACTATAGAGCTAAGACACAGAAGGAAAACATAGCGTGCTGTGAGTCTGCACTGTGAATAGACAATGGGCAAACCCATACTGTCAGGGCCTAGAGTGCCTATGATGACAGCTGGCTAGGATGGGCGCCATCAGTGGCCTGGGCCTTGTCCAAGCCTCCTTCCTGTCTTCCTGGCAGTGAAAGGGGTCAGAAGTAGAATATTGGGGAACCAGCTAGTATTGTAAGAAATACTAATCATGCTCTATTAACCGTGAGTGTTTTATTCTGACAAAGAAGGCACATTCTACCCTGGCTGGAGCTGACCTAGAGATGCAGCCCTTCCTCTCCACCTGCAGCTGCCTGTTATCATGGGAAGATGAACAAAGACTTGTTATAGAAACCAGAATTGCCAGCCCTTTTAAGAGTCCCAGCCCTTTATGCATACCTGAGGCCTTTGTAAACCTCCAGCCTGCTTACCTGTTAATTCTGGCACCCCCTTTGGCTATTTCCCCATGTAACCCTAGCCCTTGCATGTCAATAAGGCCTTTGGAGACCCCTAGTCCTTTTGCACATACTTTTCTTTGTATTTATAAGCAACTGGCTTATGGTGGCTGCGGAGAGATTTTTGTGGATGACCTGCTGCTCTCCCACTGCAGCAACATTGGAATAAACGCTCATAACGATTCAACCCTGTCTCTGCTTAATTGGCTCAAGTACTGATAGGCCGATTGCTTGTCCAGTTATAGCAGCACTGCTTGACCGTTCTGAAGGTCCAGGAGACCTGAGAAGGAGCATACACCCGCTCTCCGTATTTCTGCAGAGGCGCGGAAACCTCCGTGCAGTGAGGGTCACGTGCCCTTCCGTCTTGTATTCTGTGCCCGTGCCACCACTCGCACTAGCCTCCCGGAACAAGACGCCTACAAAATTACCAGGAGGAAGAGCTTTGCCTCCACTCCGCCACCACCTGGCCCAGCCCCCCTAACCCTCACTCTGCCCCCACCTCCTCTGGCCCTCTCCTCCCTCCAGAACAAGTGAGACATCTGACTTGTGCCTCAAGGAAGGCCATTTATTTCCAAGATATAGACTATACTTTTAAGACAGAACTTTTCCGAAGCAGGAACTCTTAGTTGTTGCCTAGACAGGTGTGTCAAAGACACAGCGAAAGGAGACATGCGGACGTGGGGCCAGAGGCTTAGCCAACACTGTTACAACACTTCTTTAAATGAGCAAAACTTCTTTAAAAATCCTTATAAATTCTTTATAATATGTTACACATTTAGAGACAATATTTACAATAAAAGGAAGGGGAGAGGGAGAGAGAGAGAAATCTACTTTACAGCAAACCTTTGCATAAACCAAGAGGGCTGACAGACGTGGCAGGAGGGTTCACAGCCCCACGCCGGCTTCCCTGGAATGAGTGAGGGCGTGTGTGGGAGGCCTGGGGATGGGGATCTATTTACAGTGGGAGGGAGGGGGACAGGGGCTGAGCCTCGCCCACCCTGAAGGACCAGCCCAGCTCAGATCCCATAAATCAGTGTGTGTGTGTGAGAGAGAGAGAGAGAGAGAGAGAGAGAGAGAGAGAGAGCGAGAGAGAGACTGGGGATGTTTTACCAACCCCCAAAGGGCAGGAGGTGGGGGTCTGTGTGCCTGAGTTGTGGAAGAAGCAGGCGCAGCTGGAAGAACAGAGAGGCAAGGGACATCCAGTCGAGGAGGGACCCTGGACCCTCCCCAAGGTCAAAGCGCTGTCGGGTGGGGGATTGGTGAGTTGGAGTTTGCCAAAAGGTTGGTGGGGGGTACACCTGTGAGAGCGAGTCCTGCCTCTGTGGAGCGGCCCCGACCCCCTCTGGGCTCTGAAAAGCATCCGGGGGACGGAGCCCTGTGCGCCAAGAGCAGGGGCCCTGGCAGGGGTGGGGAGACAACGGACGCTGGGGCGGCGCAAGTCGCTACTGGAAACACCTTTGGACAGTCACTACACACACAACACCCCTCTCCCCGGCCATACACCCCCCACCCCCGCTGGGAGCTAATGGGCGGGGGGTGGGGTGGGGACAGAGGCAGGAAGGGAAGAACCAGCATCACCCAGTGTCTCTCCTTTAGTCTGAGGCTTGGGGTTCCCTTTGCACACCCCATGGCCAACAAGACTCTGCCATTTACCAGGGTCACCGACCCCAGCAGCCTGTCCCTTCTCCTTCCCGTCCACACTGCCCACCCCTCTCCATTCCAGCGCGCGAGCCGGAGAGATGCGGCCTCAGAAGAGGGGGTGCAAGCGGGGGGGAGACGCCTGCTGCCCAAGGGGCGCCGAGCGGCGGAGGGGTGGGGGGGCCTGGTCACAGACACGGGTGGAGGCGGGAGGCGGCCGAGCGGCGCGGGGCCTGGCTCTGCGGGGCCCCCGGCTCTCCGGGCGCGGGCGGCAGCGAGGCGGCGGAGGACGGGGCGCGCGCCTTGGTGGACTCGAGGCTGCTGAGGCCCGAGTCCTTGGGGTCGCCGTGCGCCCGCGGGCCCGCGGGGCCCCCGCCGCCCAGCTCCTTCCACTCGTTGAAGTTGAGGTCGGTCAGCGGGCTCTGCACCACCACCGTGTGGCGGCGCCAGCTGCTCCGGCGCCGGCGCGTCTCGGGCGACAGGGGGCGCCGCAGCCGCACGGCCAGCATGTCGTCCGCGGTGCCGCGCAGGCGCAGCCGCAGGGCCTCGAGGCGCGACGGCCGCGCGCCCAGCGCCGTCACGGCCGCGGCCGCCGGGGGGCGCAGCGACTCCTGGCTGCTGGACGAGGCGGAGCCCGGCGGCTCGGGGGCGGCGCGGGGCCCAGCCCGCCCGGCTCCCGCAGCCTCGCCGTCGGCGCGGGTCCGGGCCAGGCGGCGGCGCGCCAGGGTGTCGCAGGGCATGAGGTGGTGCGACGTGAAGGACGGCCTGCGCGCCAGGCGCCCCGCGGGCCCCGCGCCGCCCTCCGTGTCCGTCTCCACGTGGCTCAGCTCGCTGCGCTCGTCGTCCGCCTCGTCCCCGGCGCCCGGCCGCCGCCCGCCGCCGCCCGAGCACACGCTGCGGTCCATGGTGGACAGTGTGGAGTAGCCCGACACGATGGAGCGCGTGTCCGCGGCCGGCCGCTCCTCCCGCGCCGCCGCGGGGCCCTCCTGGGCGGCGGTGGCGGCGGCGGCGGCGGCGGCGGCGGCGGCGCCCGGCAGCCGTCCCTCCGGCGGCGGGTCCTGCGAGCGGGGCGCGGGCGGCAGCGCCCCCGGCTGGTGCGCCTCCTGCTCCGAGTCGTCGTCCGTGCTGCTGCCCAGCCCCCGCGCCTCCCGCCGCTTCTTCCGCTTGCGGTTGACGGCCGAAATGAAGGAGATCGCCAGCATCTCCCGGGCGTAAGGCTCCTTCTTGGGCGCCCACGAGCCCTGCGTGGAGACGGGTCAGTGTTGGGGGGTGGTGATGCCCGGACTCGCGCCAGCGCCGTCCGCTCACGCAGCCCCGGGCAGGGGGCCTGGGCGCCCTCCATGCGCCCACCAGGATACCAACCCCGCAGGCATCCCGGGGCGGAGGGCTGTGCCCACTAGAGTGCCACTCTCGCCCTGGAGGCCCCTGCCGCCCGCCCCCCACCTGGAAGCCTTCTTGGCACCCCTTCCGGTCTTAATCCAGACGCTCAGCTCTTTCCTGTGGGCTGGGTGCTGGCCTGGCACCTCCCCTCCCCCAACTTCCGTTCCATGCTCCCCGTGCAGCGCTAGATAAACCCTTTCAGACTCAGCTCTGGTGACAGTGGTGTCTCAACAGTGAGTAACGCTGGGCAGTTTGAACCCAGTGCACACGGACTGTCCTGGGTCATAAGCACCAGCTCCTGGCAGGGACCTTTCTCTGACCACAGCGCCCAGCCCCCTCCCTCTGGCCGCTGGCACCTGGGAAACCTGCCTTTCCACCGCGTCAGTGTGTGTACAGGCCTCTCCAGGGCAACCTGCTCAAGTTCCCTTCCCTTTCCCACGCAGCTCACTGGACTTGTCCCCAACAACCCTTAACCCCAGCTCAATCCAAAGGCTGGCTCTACTGCCAAACAGGAGCTGTGCCCTACTTGCTGGCTCCAGCCAGCAACCTCCCAGCCCTTCCTCTGAGCTGGTAAATCCCTTCTCTGCGCCCATAGTCCAGGGGTGGGGAACCTTTCCTCTGCCAAGGACCACTTGGGTGTCTATAACATCATAAAATTATCAGCTTAAAGATTAGCCTGCTATCCTTGGCCACACAGCTCATTAAGGCACCCTAATGCCTTGGCAGGGCCAGACCAAATGGTTTTGTGGGCCTTAGACAGCCCGTGGGCCGGCCGTTCCCCATCCCCGCCATAGCCCTTTGAGGATACATCTATACCAGCTCTTTTCACGTCAGAATAGCTTCGTTTCCACATCCTCTGAGCTCCTGGAGAGCAGGCTAGGTCTATGGCTTGGTTGTGCTTGCATCCATGACGCCTGGCCCACAGTAGGTGCTCAACAAATAATAAATAATATTAAGTGAATGAGCAAATGCGTGAGTGGAGTTCCCCATCGGAAGCCCCGTAGAAACAGACGCTGGGAGTGATCCCCCTGCGGGGCTGCAGGGCCATGCCCTTGGGCACCTCCTCACGGGCACCCTGTTTCCACCACAATTCGTGGGGACACACAGATGGCTGGTGTGGCCACTGCATCCTATGCATTCCCTCTCACACCAGTGAGTTCCAAGGAGGCCGGAGCATGTCAGGGATTCGGGATTCACGGGCACGTGGTCCTGGGCCACGGCTGCCCACACTGCAGACTCCAGGAGGCACCCCGGGGCTCTGCGGCGTGGCAGCACCACGGGGATCCGCCTGAGGCACCTGGTGGGCCGGCGCCGCTTTCTCAGAAACATGAGAGGCCAGGAGGACCACCTGAACAAATTACAGTCTCATCCCAACTAGCTACAGAAGTCATGAGGTCCGAATGGTCACTTCTGACCATTGGTCCAGTGAATGCAGAGGTCAGCAGGTTCACCTGAAGGTCCAGGGGTCAGCCCAGGAGAAGCCGTGGGAACCCCTGAGACTAGCGGGGGCAGTGGGTGGAAGGGACAAAGGAGCTGGATTCCGGTTGCTATAATGACCTTGTTCTCTGCCCCAGGAGTCTGTGATGGAATGAGCTCCCTGGCACCAGAGGTATGCTGGCAGAGGCTCTACGCAGAAGGCACAGGGGACCTCTGCAGACTAGGGCAGTCTCCTTTCCAGGGCATTCATCTGACGCATAGTGAGTACCTGCTCTGTGTCAGGAAACGTGGGCTTACTGAGACCCAAGCCGGTACTTAGAGACTCAGCCAGACAGGAGCCCAGTTCAACCAGCCAATACTGAACTGATTTCACCGAGTGGCTTTAGAAGAGGCCGTGAGAGTGGGGCCCTCACGGTGGCATTTGTGCTCCTCTAAGAAGGGACACCAAAGAACTCGCTTGCTCTGTCTGTGCCATCTGAGGACCCTGGGAGAAGGCAGCCGCCTACAAGCCAGGAAGAAAACTCACCAGAAGCTGACCATGCTAATGCCTTGGTTTTGGATCTAGCCTCCAGCACCGCGAGAAAATGAGTTTCTGCTGCGTAAGCCACCCAGGCTCCGGGGCTCTGTGCAGCAGCCTGAGCTGACGACGCGCCCTGGCCAGCAAGCTCTACTCTCACCGCAGGGCAGGGTCCAGCTGGGGCAGCAGCCTCGCCTGCCGGCTTCTGTCTCAGAGGGCAGGCTGGAGTGGGAGGGTAGCTGGCTGTGAGGTCTGGTTCAAAGAACCAGCTTTGGTTTTATTGATTTATCTCCATCGTTTTCAGTTTCATTGATTTCTGCCCTTATCTTTATCATTTCCTTCCTTCTGCCCGCTTCGGGCTCTCCAAAGGCCTTAAACGTTGCTATATGGGACATATTGACTGTCAACTCCATTGATGGGGATAAATATCAGCCATTTATAGCTGAGGATCTCAAGAGGTTAAGTAACTTGCCCAGTGCCTCAAGGCTACTAAGTGGTGGAGCCAGAATTCAAACCCAGGATGTCTAACCATTGGACAACACTGCCTCCCAGCCAGAGCCTTCACTGCACCAGATGCCTCGCCAGGCACTCCTCAGTGTATCTCGGACACCGTGCTTCCTGTCTTCCCTCCCAGTGACCTCCAACTTTCCTTTCCTCGGGGCCGACTGGCAATCCTCCCAGTTCCCTTGACCGAAAGGTCCCGGGGCTGCCCTGCCCAGGGGGAAAGCCTTCAGAACCACCTTGGCACTTACCTTGGACTTGGCTGAACTACAGGTGGTGGGATCTGTTGGTGAGAACAGAAAGAAAAAAGAACGTTGGGTGGGGGCGGGGGCAGGGGCAGGGGCAGGGGCAGGGGCAGGGGCAGGCTGAGACTTGTGAACACACTTCCCTCTTCAAAGGCTTCAGAAACCAGGGAGGTCAGAAACCCGAGGCCTCCGAGGCCATTTCCAATGGGACAGGGATGGAGCGGAGAAGGGTGTCCGTCACCGCTTCCTTGTGAGGCAGAAAGGGCCCTCCGGCTGCCAGCCACTGACACCTCATGTGCCCCCGGTTGAGGGCAAGAGGGGCTCCTGGGGGCCCTCTCTCCTCTCCCCCTCCCCTCCCGGTCAATATGAAGCACCAGAGAGAGAGTGCTCAGTATCAGATGCAGCCCACGGAACCACAACGGGGAGACACAGCAAATCACAGATGCTCTGGAGAATGGAGACCACAGAGTGCACAGAGAGGAGGGCGCCCGACGTCCACCCTCACCCCCCACTTGCAGGACACGAGAGGACCGTGTGAATGAACGACCGAGTGCAGGGCCGACATGAAGCAGGTGGGACACAGGAGGCAGAGTGGCCCGGGGGCTAGAGCCTTGCTAGGTTCCACGTCCACAATGGGAGCGATGAAGGCTTACGGGTAAAGTCGTGATCACCTCCACGGGGCTGGGGTTCCGCTCCCGTAATAGGACGGGTGGGGAGGGAACCACAAACGAGCCCTGCGGCGTCCTCTCCAGAACGGGCAGGGAGCCGGCTGATGCACGCCCTCCGCGGGCCCAAGGGGGCACGGGCAGTGCAGTTAGTCCACACTCTCTGGCAAGCAGGTTAGAGGCCTCCTCCCCAGCCCACCCCGCACACGGTGAGAAGAGCAGATGTGCTGACCACACAGCGACACACCACGGGGCAGGGGAGCGGCAGCGGGTGACTAGAAGAGACGAGGGCTCCTCTGCCATGCCCACCCCATGTCGTCTGGGCCCTCCCCGCACCCGGTCTCTTGCAGCTAAGGGTGCTGTGATACATCTCCTGTCGGAGACAGGACAGTCAAACTCCGAGGTTAGGTCGCTCCCAGGATGGGAGGGGTTAGTGGCTTGGGCCAGGAAGCCACTGGGCATTCCTGGGTCTCGAGGCTGCTCTGTGAAGAGAGGGCCAGAGGCCTGCAAACAGGGCTCAGGCTGAGTGACCAGGGGGTCTGGTTTCAGAAGCAGAGAAAGTCAGCCCTTGAAGGACTGAGGCAGGAGCTACAGCCGTAAGGGGCTTCTGAAAGGTGGTGTCACTAGTGTCCAGAGAGGCTGGGTCCTGCTCCCAGCCAAGCCTCCCCGCTGCCCGGATAACCAGACGTAGCTGGGCTGGGCACAGAGAGAAGGCCCCGGGATGGGGATCACCGGGAGGGCAGCCATGTGGTGCCCAGACTTCCTGGCAAGGGGGACAGGAAGTGCCTCCCTCCTCCTGAGAACGGCCTTCCAGATGGAAGGGGAATGGCATGGGATTGTTAACCGTCATGCGTAGCTGGCATGTCAGGGCGAGGTCCTCACAGCCCGATGTCCCCGCCTGCCCCTCGTGCCTGCCCAGCCTTCTTATAATCACCCGCCACTGTTAGTGACCGAGGCCGCGATGCCACACTGTACCCTTTAAATCTCCAACAGGTCCGCTGGAGGAGGGGGGAGGGAGGAGGAGAGAAGGAACAGGATCCAGGGGTGGGAAGAGAGCAGAGGGAGAAGAGGGAGGAGGGGTGGAGGGGTGCAAGGAGAAAAGGAAGAAAAATTAAAAAGAGAAACATGCCCAGAAGGACACAGCCCATGAGAAATAAAAAGCTCAGGAAAGAAACCAGTGAAGGAGGGTGAACAAAACTCCTCCCCAGCCCTGGGGTGGGGCAGCTGAGCAGATGAGGAGGTGGGCGCACAGGCAAGCTGGACCTCCCCAGGGAGAGAGTAGCCCTGCCACAGCCCCTTCCCGGTGGTGGGGGCAGGGGAGGGCCCCGCGGGGCAGGAACAGGGAAGCTGGGCATCTGGCCGGGCATCTGGGACCCTCAGGGATGCAGAGCCCACCCTCACCCCTACCCCTGCCCAGGACCCTGCACTCACCGGGACCTGGGTCGCCAGGGGGCACTGTCCTGCCAATGTTGGGCAGGAGATACTCAATGTTGGGCACTGACTGAGGCTCCTTGTCATCCACAGGGGTCTGCAAATAGAAGGAGGGTCGGCCACCATGCCCTCAGGTGGCTAGACTGGACCCTGCAGAATGGGGTGCCCTGTAGACAGGGCGCACGTCTCCTCCAGCAGGCCGGCTCAGCGGGGCAGTGGTTGTCTCCCTCATCACGCAGGCACTCTCGAGGGCAGGTCCGACATGTCTCCGTGGGACCATTTTGTGCCTCCCCAACACCTTGACTGAGCTCCAAAGTCCTGAGCTGCTCCCTCCGCTGAAGGCAGAAGCTGCGTCTCCCCCACCAGCCTGGACCTTCCTAAGGGGACACCCAGACTGAAAGGTGGGGGTCTGCCTTTGCTACTGGACGCTGTTTCCTTAAAGGAGGCCTGTATCTCCCCACCAGACTGAGAACTCCTGGAGACAAGGATGTGTCTCCTCTCAGCGGGTGCTCCCGAGGAGAGGGTCTGTGTTTCCTCCACAGAGTGGGATGCCACAGGGCTCCTCACCTCCCCACCCCCAACCTGGGAAGAGGGCCCACCTCAGACTGGACCCCACCCCCCACCCCACCCCACACCCCCCGCCTGCCCTCTGCACCACTTACTCTCTCTCCCTTGTCCTCGTCATCACTGAAGAACCAGTCTGACTGCAGAGGAGACAAAAGGAAGTGATGGAATCAGCGTGGGAAGGGGCTGGAGGGAGGCGGGCAGACACGGGCTCCCAACCTACCCAGTCCAGAGCACCCACTCAGGCGCCGGATGGGATGGGACAGGAGAGGGCACCAAGAGGCAAGGGCCCCCCCTCTTCTCAACAAACCCCAGGCTGGCCTGGCTGCCAGAGAGGCCTCAGAGGTTGACAGATTCTGGAACTCGACTCCAAAGACTGTGAGAAACCCTTGGGGAAAGGAAAGCTTGCACCCCCGTGTGGGAGGGACATGCGGACGGGAGTGAGAGAGGGTCCGGGTGGAGACTGATGCCTGCTGAGGGGGGGCTGCTGAGGGGAAGCTTCTCTTTGCCCGTCTTCCACTAAACTCTGTCCAGTGCACATCACGAGGGCTGGCTCCCCACTGCAAGCCAGAGCTGGGGGCAGTGGCGCCGCCTAGGGCGGGCCGGGCACACTGCAAGGAGGAGGCCCTCCAGGACTAGAGCCGAGGACACCCCACACCAGGCCTGGGCTCCACTCTTACAATTGGGGGAGCCCTGGAAGGTGTTAGGAGGTTCCCTGAGGGGCAGGCAGGCAAGATGTTCCTCATAAACGCCAAACACAATAGAAGTTGAAGCCATAAGTTCTGCTCTTAGATATGTTTTGTGAAATTTGAGAATCTTAATGATAAAACTCTAAAAGTTTTCTAAAAAACAAAAACAGATTGCTTACAAATGAGCAAGTATCAGCTGTAACTAAAACTTTCAGCAGCAACAGACACAACAAGACAACTAATTACTTCAATGTATTGTTGGACTACAAATGCAAGAATTTTTTTTTTAATCCTCATCTGAAGAAATGTTTGTTATTGATTTTAGAGAGAAATGAAGGGAGGAAGAGAGAGAGAAAGGAGATGTTAGACTGAAACATCAATCGGCTGCTTCCCGTACACACCCCAACTGGGGATGAAACCTGCAACCTACGTATGTGTCCTGAGTGGGAATTGAACCTGCAACCTTTTTGGTGTATGGATGATGCGCCAACCAACTGAGCCAGAGCGGCAGGAACTTTGAACCTAGAATTTTATACCCTGCTAAACTTTCTGAGTATATGAGCAAGTAAAAAAACGAATCCAGAGTTGAGCAATAAGCTCTGAGAAATAAGAATGGGTAGTAGCATAGAAAAGTCCATTGTTATCAAACCACGAATGATGCCCACACACAAACAAAGTGCATTCGTGATGATCTGGAATTCAAATTCAGAGCGAGGAACCAGTGACAGGTGCAAGGACACTAAGGACTCGGCTTTTAGATGTGGTGGAAGGAAGGCATGGAAGACTGACGAGGTTTAGAAATTGATAGTGAAAAACTAAACGTAAGTATGGGCTTTATAACTGTATGTGGATCTTATAAATTGTATGATTTTAATATCAGGAAAATAAAAATCAACTCAGTCAAAGCAAGGTGGGAAAGACCAAAAAAGGAAATAAAATGAAAACAAAGTTAACGGAAAAAGATCGCATAACAGAAATAAGTCCTAAAAGTACAAAAGTTACAATAAAGTATATGAGCTAAGCTCACTGATTGAAAGTTAAAACACTCAGCCTGGCCAGCATGGCTCAGTGGTTGAGGTCGACCTATGAACCAGGAGGTCACGGTGTGATTCCTGGTCGGGGCACAGGCCCGGGTTGCGGGCTCGATCCCTGGTGTGGGGTGATCAATGAATGACCTGGCCCTGAAGGTCACCAGTACCAAGGTTCAGAAATGCCAGCGTACACGCAGTAGGTATCCCATGTGTGCTGAGTGACAACTGAACAAATGCCAGCATACACATAGTATGTATCCCATGTGTGCTGAGTGACAACTGAACAAATGCCAGCATACACATAGTATGTATCCCATGTGTGCTGAGTGACAACTGAACTAATGCCAGCATACACATAGTAGGTATCACCATGTGTGCTGAGTGACAACTGAACTAATGCCAGTGTACACATAGTAGGTATCCCATGTGTGCTGAGTGACAACTGAACTAATGCCAGTGTACACACAGTGGGTATCCCATGTGTGCTGAGTGACAATCACCTGGACGAGGTCATCGTCTGAGTTCCACGCGAGTTAGTAAACACGTGTGAGCTGGTTGGTGACTGGCCGCTGAGAGGCCGCACACCTGCGTTTGCTCATCTCTGCTGACATCACTTTGCTGTGCAACCCTGGGCAAGTCACTCACTGCTCCTCCTCACCCCCGTTTCCACCCCTCTGAGCAATGTGAGGACAGGTCTGAGCCTTAAGGCCACTTCCAGCCCTGCTGCCCACAGATGCCACAGATGACAGGAGTCCTGGGGGGGGGGGGCACAGCTCATGGCCGTGGCTAGAACTCCCAGGAGAAGGTCACGTCACCCACTAACTCCAACTGTCCATGGCCTGGCCAGGGGAGTCTCTGCCACAAGTCCAACCCCTGCCTGGGCTCATGACTACACTGACCCCTCGCCATACAGCCTCTGGGCTAGGCAGACTCCTATAAACCTGGCGGGGTGGGTGGCTAAGGGGCCTGAAGAGGGGGTAGCTCATTCCCTCACAACCATCCAGGGCTGATTATGTCCAAATACCAAGAAGGCAGAAAATGAGGGTCACCAGCTCAGTTTCTAGGAATGAATCCCTGGGAGGTAAAGCCCAGACTGGGGTAACTTCAATAGCAATTCATTCATTCATTCATTCATTCATTCATTCATTCAACAAGCACTGAGTGTTCACTCTGTGCCAGGCACTGGGCTTGGTGCTGGGAATACGCCTCAGACGGAGACAGATAATCCTCATCTCCCTCACCCTGCCCAGAGGAGGGGCTGCTCTTGGCTGGGGACTCCCCTCACGGCTCTGGGGAGAGGAAGTGGGCACATTTTGGGCCTCCTTTCTTCACAAAGGCTGTTGTTCCTGACACCCCAGCTCGTCACAGGCCTCAAGTTTCTAGGAACTTCTCCACGAACTATGGGACTAGCCTCTCTCTCTTTCCTACTGTTCGCCCCCCCCTCCCGCCCGCCCCCGCCGCCCCGCAAAGCACAGACTCATGGGGGCTTCAGGGGGCTCCCTGTTGGGTTGGAGATCTGAGCTTTTCCAAGGGAGATAAGTGTCCCCAGACCAAGGCCTCATCAGGATCTCTGATGCTACAGCTCTGGACCAGGCCTCCAGGCTGCTGGTCCCAATTTCAGGGTGAGAACAGGCCACGATGCTCCCTATTATGGCTCAGAACCCTGACCACACAGTGAAGGAAAGAAAGAAACCAACAGGCAAGGCCAGTCAGCAAGACCAAAGTGGACCCTTCTGCCTTGCTCTCGCCAACCTCCCTCGCTCCAGGACAGGCTGAGGAGTCTGCCCGCCCAGCGGGTGGGGAGAAAAGCACAGGCTGCCATTTATTAGCTGTGCGGACTGAGCAAGTCACTTCTTTACCTCTCTGAGCTCCAGTCCGATTTCCTCATCTGTAAAAGGGGGTAACATGATCTGGTTTCCCTTCCCTTAAATCTGTGTGAGGTGGGGGAAGCTAAGGCTCCCCTTCCCCTGATTAGCTAGCTGCCCGTCTTATTTCTCCTGGTAGGATGGGGTCTAGCTGGACCCCAGGCCATACCAACATTGGGAAATGGAGATCTAAGAGGGTTCACTAAAAAAATCCTTGCGTGCCCAGAAGGGGGCACTGCTGCCCTGGGTTTGGCTCTGGACAATGAAGGCCTCCTGGGCCCTCTGCTGGCCACTCTCGGTTCTCATCCTTCATGGACAATAACAAGAACCCTTGGAAACAGGCCTCTCCAAGCAGCCAAGAGAAGGGAGGTGAGCCGTCCAACATGAACAGAGCACCGGTGCAGGGCCCTGCCTCAGACCATGCCTTTCCCTGCCCCATCTGCCTCCGCCCTCCCCTCGGCATCACCATTTCCTCCCTCAGGGCAGAGCTCTGCCTCCGCCCCTGCACCCTGCCCCATCTGCAGGTTCATGCAAGGACGCCTCTCCGCCTCTCCAGGACGGGCGCTTCTGAAGGTGCCCCTGCACCCACCCCTCTGCTCTCCAACCTTCCTGACCTTCCTGACCTTCCTCCTCCCTCTGACCCTCACGCACATCTTGGAAACTCAGGGGCTTCCTATTTCTTCTGCTGGGCACTTGGGGAATCCCCGACGACAGGGACTCCAGGATCTGTTCCTGTCTGGCCTTGAAGGGCATTCCCTACCCCAGCAGCATTTTCTTAAGCTGCCGCAACCGTCCCTGTGCCCACCCACCTAGGCGAGCAGCAGCGAGGTGCCCAGAGGCCCGTGGCCACTTACATGCTGGATCAGCGTCTCCACGATCTTGTATCGGTCAGGCATGTGCGTCACCATGTCGGCCATGTTGTCCTCCGACGTCCTCACCAGTGTCGGCCCGAAGACCAGGGCCAGGTTCCGGGGCTCCATCTGGGCAGTGGGGGAGGCAGGTCAGTGTCAATAACCCTGGGAGCCTGACTCCAGTCCCCCAGGTCTCCCTCGCTCTGGGCCCCTGGGGCCCCTCCCGACCACATCCTGAGCTGTCCCTGGCTTAGGGGCTTTACGCCGCCTGGTGTGGGCATGGAGGTGCCTGGTACATAGAGCACATGCCAGGTTTCAGCCCCCTCCCTCCCAGGTCTAGCAGCCACGGGCAGCACCCAACCTGCACACCACACTGTGCTAGCAACGGGGGATCCCTCCAGGACCCACTGCAAGTTCCCGGGGTTGTCTTAGGACCGAGAGAAATCCTATAGCTCCCCGCACTTTCCCCGCTGCAGAACCAGAAGATAATATGAGGCCTGATTTGGAAAAAGCAGAGCAAGGAATTCCAGCTAAATCTGAGGATGGATTTTCTTTTCTTTCTTTTTAAAAATATATTGTGATTGATTTCAGAGAGGAAGGGAGAGGGAGAGAGAGAGATAGAAACATCAATGATGAGAGAGAAGCATTGATCGGCTGCCTCATGCTCACCCCACACGTGGGATGGAGCCTGCAACCCAGGCTTGTGCCCTGACTGGGAACTTAACCATCTCGACCTCCTGGTTCAAAGGTCGATGCTCAACCACTGAGCCACACCAGCCGGGCCAGCGAGGGGCAGAGGGAAACTAGCTTTCGTTCTCAGCCCTGGCCCCACAGAGGGCAGAGCAAGGGCC
>PVJC01025924.1:0-24516 GCA_004026665.1 Murina feae | reverse complement strand
CTAAAATCCATTCTGCGATGCTCCTAATTCCATGTACTTCTTTACTGCTAAAGTGCTCCTCTTCCATAACACTAGCAAATGTTGTCGGCCTTACACACAGGCCTAGCTTTACATTCAGCTCTAAGCGTTTTTTAAAAAACTGTCCATATAAACACCTAACCCCAGTACTTCCTGGGTAATCTGGGTAATTTACAATCACCCGGATAATTTGGGTAATTTATATGTTGGTCCCACAATACTGATGAGCAGAGATTCCAAAGAAAATCTGTCTGCAGGGTTGAAGCAGTTGGATCTGTGGAGCGGTTACAACTTATGTACAAATGGTGTTCATTTGACATTTATTTTTCAGAGGCAGCTTCCTGAATTTGCCTTCACAGAGCCATTAGTCACTTTCCAAGGAGAGACTGAAAACAGAGTAAAAGTTGCCTCACCAAAAAGTCCCACAGCTGCACTGAACGAGAGCCTGGTGGAATGTCCCAAGTGCAATATCCAGTATCCAGTCACCGAACATCGAGATCTACTCGTCCATGTTGAATACTGTTCACAGTAGCAATAGTTCTTTATTTTTTATCAAGATTCAATACTGTATCTTATGTTAGTGAAGGAACATTTTGAATTCTTTATTTCATCTTCTCTATAAGAAACTGCCTGTCTACCCTTGAGACTCTGGCATAAAGTGATTTACTGTTCGTTGGGGACTGCTTTGCATTTTCCTTGGCACTGATACCTACCTGAGATGGTTCATATTAGGCCTTAGTGTATGCCGAGATGGCTAACATTTTGCACTGTTAAAATACTTGATGAAGCAAAGATAGTTCAGGTAATATTTTGTGAATTAAATCTATACACAGGCAAGCAAATATTTTGTGTTTGTGGGTTTTTAAAAATCGAAGGTAATTAACCAAGTATCTTTCTGTCTTATTTAGCACTTTTTATCTAAGCACTTGCCGTGTATAAATATACCTACAACTGAGTCCGTTGTTAAAAGATGGTGATGCTTTCTCCTTTTTTCCCCTTGCTATTACAGACGGTTATTAGACAAGTTGGGAATGTCCTTAGTCTTTATTGCTGTTTACTGTTGCAACTGTAAACCTACCTGTGCTCTAAGCACAAAGCAGATTCTGCTTACGGAATACTTCTAAGTAGCCACACACACAATATTTTCTGTCATATTAACTGGGTCTAACTTTATGGGTTTTTTGTTTGTTTTTTAATTATGTTTTATTGATTTTTAGAGAGAGGAGAAGGGAAAGAAAGAAACATTGATGGGAGAGAAACATCAATTAACTGCCTCCTGCATGGCCCCCACCAGTAATCAAGCCCACAACCTGGGCATGTGCCCTGACTGGGAATCAAACCAGTGACCTCTTGGTGCATGGGTCAATGCTCAACCACTGAGCCACAGTGGCAGGGCAGCTATAACTAAGTTGAATTTCATTAGCACATGTTGGTCACCTAAAATTGTTAAAACGAATTTTAACAAAACCATCTAGCCCTCGCATTTTAATTTGCAGGTATTTTATTTACTTTCTAGTAGCCCTGCTCAGGAGTCTGTGTGCCATTAGGTCGCTGCTGCCCTCCTGTAGCTTCCCCCATACTCCTTCCCCCCTACCCCATAGCTTGCTGCCCTGCCCCCTCCTGTAGCTCTCTGCAGCCTGCTTGCACCTGGCTCACCCCCCTTCCTACTGATCTGTGATCTGGTCATGATGCGCTTGTTCCTTACATCTCAGGGTGTAACAGCTAATTAGCATATTCCTCTCTTATATAGAATTTTTGGCACTCTTAAGGCTAGCAGTGTATTTGCTTATCTGAATATATATTTTTATACTTGTTTGTGTAAACCAAAAATTTTTTTATTTGGGTTTTTCTAATATGTTTAACACTGGGCCACTATTAGTAATATAAATGAGAAAAAAATAAAATTATTTAATACGTTTTTATATGTCTAGCATGTATGTATATAAATATTCTAAGATTTCTGCCCTGAGAGGAGTATCAGAGAGATTACAGATTAACATACAGTGTAAAGTAAGGTGAGAATACAATGGAACCAAAACCTACATTAAGCTCAGAAAAGTTAAGCAAAATCCCCACAATCATTTAAAAAAAAAAAAAAGACATTCTTGGGTCTCAAACTCCAAGTCAACTTCAACACCCAACTTCTTTCCACCATGCCAGAAGCCTTTATGAATCCTCCAAATGAAGCATGTACTTAAGCGATACCATAACTGGTGCCTGAGTTAGAAAAACGACAGGACACACTATGTGGTCTCCATCCCTCTTATTTGAATAGTTTTGCCCTTTCAAATCCCTCCACCTGGTTCCATGGACCCCTGCTATGGGGGTCCTCTGACATCTTAAATTTCAACTGCAAACATTAAATTCCAACTGTGTATAGAAGGTTTGGGCTAGGTATTAGTGACACAGTGATAATAAAATACAATCTACTAGAAGAGACCAAAATTTAAAGCGACAGTATAATACATTATAGGAAGTGCTATAATGAATTGATATGTAGGATAGAGCAGTTTATTTAAACCTTGCCTCATTCTAATATTGATTGAAAGTCTGACACTTCGAAGATACAACTCTTATACTAAGATAAAATAAAAAATGAAGTATGAAAAAGCAAGAGGAAAACAAGACTAAGAAGGAAAATAGAGCCACTCATAAGAACAGCTCCAAGGCAGGCCGCGGAGTGCTTCTGACAGTTGAGCCCTGACCTAGTGCTGAGCTTTGTAGCTATTAGCGTAGAGAAACAGTCCAGTACACCATTCACAAGACTTAAAAATACAGCTCGTCTTCAAGAGTAATGCCCCTACTGTGATCCTGGTACTGAGACTATAAAGAGATTCCTCCAGTGTGCCTTCATAAAGAAACCATGTAACTAAAGGTCCAGAGCCTCAACAACAATCTGATAAGCAGCAGTGAGTTCCACTCTGGTTTCTTGATGTTCTTACGCACAGGTGAAAACGTTGTGTATGGTGGAATCATGTCCGGAATCCTCGAGTGCAGGCAATTCCATACTCTCCCAATGGGAAGCTCTCTGCTGTTGCCCCAGGGCAACTTTTAGGGATAGGAGCCAACTCAAAAGCCTCTGCCAGCCAGCCCTCCAGCCAGCTAGCCAGCCAGCCAGCCAGCCAGCTGGACTGTGGAGACTGGAAATGCACGCCTTCGCCCAAAGGGGGCGCAGCTGCACAGCTCCAGCTAATGTTCCATGCGGATGAGTCCAATGTGACTAATCTTTCAGATTTTCCAAGAAAAATCTAGGAGTTTTAAATGTGAAATCTCCAAACTTCTCTAAATGTTGGGAAAAATTACTGCCATGTGAGCCAAACATTTCTAGTTTGTAACTTCTGATTAAAGCATCTGACTGGGACAAAAACAGTGGCTAGTCCCGCTGAGACAGGCAGGAAGCTGAGGCAGGCTCAGTTCCTACCTGCTCTCCTAGGTCTGAGTTTTTCTCAAATCCAGTTCAATCAAACACACCTGTCTGAGGGACACACAATGACTATGACCCTTTCTAACCGTCCTTTCACCTGCCATCTACTAGTAGTTTTCTTGAATATACTCCCCAAGCGAACTGGCTGGCTGTTAGCATGTCCTTGCTACTCTCTACTCTCCGAACCCAACAGCTGAGGGAGTGTCCGAGTTGGACTGGAACTGGGAGGTCACCCACTCTGGCATTTTTGGTTCAGGAAGTCCACCTCACCTCTAGAGTGCATTGAAAATGGTAATTCTTTGGCCTTCCCCAGATTTCCTAAACCAGAATGTCTTGGGGACAGGGAGCATGTAATATGCATTATTTACCAACTCTCCAGGGCATTCTGGTGTTTTCCTGAAGATTGAGACCCACTGAGCTAGTCTAACCTTGACTTCCTGATGAAACAGAATCCTAGAGAGGGGGTGTCTTACCCAAGGTCACACAGTTGATTTGCAGGAGAGTGAGGGAGGCTGAGGCTCCAAAGTCAGTGGTTGTGAGAGCTCCTACACGTTGGCTAGTGTGCCATGATTCTAGCAAAATACTTCATAGGCATCGTGTCATTACATCCATACAGTAACACTATATGGGAGTTTATACAACTGTTCCATTATGGAGATAGGGAAGCTATGGTTTAGAAAGTTAAGTCACATAGCGAAAACAGTGGCAGAGCCGGTACTGGAACTCGAGCGTGTCTGCCCTAGAGAAAGAGCTGTTAGACTTTATACTTTTCTATCATAAAGCCAGAAAAAGTATGTGAAAGCACATTGCAGATGGGAAATACTGTTCAATCCCCCCCCCCCCCCCATTGATTATAGTGCGGACAGGAATGAAGGTAAGACAGTGACATGACCTGTTTCCAAGAACCTCCATTCACTTCACTCGTCCATACAGGGGTGGGGAACATGTGGCCCTGCCAAGGCATTAGAGGAGAGTTAAATATCTGACCAAATATAGCAGGCTAATTGTTAAGTTGGTAATTTTGCATGGCCCTGGAATGATGTTGTAAAAATCGAAATGGCCCTTGGCAGAAAAAGGGTTCCCAATCCCTGCTAGAACCACAGTCCTCATCCTCATTTGCAACTGGCGACCGATGCATTCAGACGCAAATAACAGAAAAGACTGACACATCAGGTCATCAGCTGTTTGTTTTAAAAGTCTGGAATCAGATCCTCCCAATTCAGATGAACAGTTTCACAACGTTTAGCTTCTGGGCTGTCGTCTCTGTGATTCTCCTGGTCCCCTCCTCATGCTCAGTAAAGGCTGCCGCGAGTTCCAAACATCCCAAGCCGATCAGACTTTTTTCAAAACCAAGAAGCAGACAGCGAGCCAGGACAATGAAGGAGCACTCCTTAATGCCTTTCTCCTTTTATCCAGTAAAAGGAAGTTTCCTACAAGTGGAAAGATCCATCCAGAAACTCCTCAGTACACTCCCCTCACCAGCGGTTCCCAGCCTGTGGGTCGCGACCCCTTCGGCGGTGGAACGACCCTTTCACAGGGGTCGCCTGAGACCATCCTGCATATCAGATATTTACATTACGATTTACAACAGCAGCAACATTACAGTTATGAAGTGTCAACGAAAATAATTGTATGGTTGGGTCACAATATGAGGAACTGTATTTAAAGGGCCAGAAGGTTGAGAACCGCTATGAAGAGCAAGTAACACTGAAGTCGCCCGGGCTTAGCAGTGCAGGGTCATGTCCTGCTCACCTCCTTCACCTTGTGACCGCACCACCTGGACCGCGAGGCCTCCAAGGTCTCCGCTGCGGGAAAACGGGTAGGAGCCCCTACCCGCAGCAGGCCGCAGGCCGGAAGTGACGCACTCTTGCCCCACTCCTATTGGTCAGGCCTTGGTCTCAGGGCCCCACTTCCTGCCAGGTGGTGGGGGAGGACCACCCGCCCATCTGCCCCTGGATGTCAGGGAAGGGAACTGGGGAGCCTGATGGTGCGGCCACTCATCCCATGCCCACCGGCTCTCTCCCAGGCCAGGAAGCCCACATAACGATGCGGCAGGAAATCCGTGGGCTCCCAGGAGTCGGTGCAGCCTTTTCTCTCCTTTATAATGACCTTTCCTTACCTGCCACTCTCTCCCCGCGTCCACCCCACCTGCAACAGACTGTAAGGTTCTTAAGGTCAGAGATTGCCTCCCCTCCCACCTCTCATGCTTAACCGGGCCTGGCTTGTAGGAGGTGCTCAGTACATGTGTGTAGAGCAAGGAAATAAGGGCCTTTTAAAAATAATGATTTCAACCTTTTGACGGTCTTAAAAAAACAAGCAAACAAACCTGGCTCTTGCCCTGGGTGACTCGTCAGTTGGCACGCCATCCCATATACCAGAAGGTTGTCTTTCTCCCGTCCCCACTTCCTCTAACTTTGAAAATTAATGGAAACATAATCTCAGATGAGGATTTAAAACAACAAAACACACCTGGTTCTTATCTTCAGAATTTCCAGTAAAATCATTGAGGAACGAGAAGTATGATTCAACCTTTAAGCAAACATGGGTGCAGAGCAGACTTCAAGAAAGTGGCCATAACTCAAGTGAACATTTGATCAGTGACAACAACATATGTAGAGCATTCATTCAGGAAACTGACTTCTGGAAACCCATTAGAATGCCTTCAGTCTGGCTTTAGGACTTTAACCAGAGCTACATCTTCAAGACTAGAAGCATTGAGAGTCCCTTGCATAACCAGAGAAGGCGTCACAGTGATGGTGGCTGAGGCAGGGGCTCAAAAATATAGTAGTTTGATATATACTCTTTAAGAAGTTTAATTAACCAATGGACACAAGACACGGAGGGGAAGGGGGGTCGTGAGGGCATGTGTCAGGGGGTAGAGTAGGCCAGGGGAAGGTAAATGGGGGGAAAAAGGAGACATATATACTACCATTTGCAACACTTTAAACGATAAAATTAAATATAGAAAAAAGAAATTTAAAGAAGCCAAATATGAGAGGCACTTTATCAGCAAGGATATCACCATTAGAGTTGAAATGTATTGAGGACCATATTCCAGATATTACGCCAAGGACTTTACATGCATTATTAAACTTGATCCTCTCAACAGTGTCATGAGGCAGGTACTACGATGCCCATTTTACTGATTGTCATGTGTTCATGCACATAGAAAAAGAGACAAGAAAGAAATTGTATAAAAATGTCAATAGTAGTTATTTAAGGACTAGAGGACTGAAGCACGAATTTGTGCACCAGTGGGGTCCGTCAGCCTGGCCTGCAGGACCAGGCCGAAACCAGCTCTCTGATATCCCCCGAGGGGTCCTGGACTGCGAGAGGGCACAGGCCAGGATGAGGGATCCCACCGGTGAATGATCAGGGCCGGGGAGGGAGAAGGGGCGTTGGCTAGTCGGGGAGAGGCCAAGGGAGGGCTCCAGGGCATGTCAAGCCCATCTCATCCAGTCCCAATTGGCCAGACCCCAGCAGCAAGCTAAGCTACCAGTCAGATCATCTACCCCCTGGGGGTCAGTGAAGGTCATAGGAAGCGGTTGTGCGGCCTTAGCATATCATTAGCATATTATGCTCTGATTGGTTGAACAGACAATCGAATGACAGGACACTTAACATATTAGGCTTTTATTATATAGGATGGTTGGGATCATAGGCCATTTAAAAATTAATTTTATTTTTTCTTCCATACATTTTTAAATTGCTTATAGCAAACATTACTTTTGTAATGAATTTTTCAAAAGAAAAATAATACAAGGAATTAGGAAAATATAGAGGGTTTTAAGCTAATTTCAACAAAATAAATAGAAGGTATACATAGGAATTACATAATACCTTATATTTGACTCTTCAAAGTGTTTGCAATTCAGTCTAATTTTTTAAAAAACATATTTTATTAATTTTTTACAGAGTGGAAGGGAGAAAGGGAGTTAGAAACACTGATGAGAGAGAGAAACATCGATCAGCTGCCTCCTGCACACTCCGTACTGGGGATGTGCCTCCAACTAAGGTACATGCCCTTGACCAGAATCGAACCTGGGACCCTTCAGTCCGCAGGCTGACACTCTATCCACTGAACCAAACCAGTTAGGGCCCTAAGTCTAATTTGATTCATACAACAACTCAATGAGGGAGATTGGACAAGTATTACTATTTCTATTTTGCAAATGGAAAAGTGAGGCTCTAAGTGGTTAAGTCTGTAAAGTCAAACCAGCTAACTAGTAATGAAACCAGAACTAGAGTCCAGATCTCCTGGGTCATTCATGGCCTTCGGATGAAGTTACAGCAGATGCTGAAGTCACACCTGGCTTTGAATTGGTGTGCCCACTTCTATGTTACTTAATCCCCTCTCTCTCCCTCCCCGTGTTGTTCTAGCTTACCCAGAATCCCTTCCCCATCTTTGGTCTTAGGCCCTTGGACTTTTCTCTGTAGAGCCTGTCCTCCCTCAGTCTCAGTGCAGATTACAGGGATGGGCCTGTGACCTCAAGCCAACCAATAAGAGCCATCCTTGGGAATTTTGCTCTAAGTGTTAGAAAAGAGTTTGCTGAGTTAGTAAGAAGTAGACAAGAACTGTTGTGACCTCTGTGATCCCATAAGGGGACTGATGGGTGCCTGAAATAGAGTCAAGAGGCAAAGACAGGTGCCTAAACATGTTGTTTGGGTACCCAGATTCTGGGGTGCTTAAAGCTGGATCCATCTACTAGACTTTTTGCTCATCTGAGCCAGTACATTCTTTTTTCTTTCTTTATTCCTCTCTGCCTATTTCTTCTCCTTTTCCTTTTTTTTTGTTTTGTTTAATTTTGAGTTGAATTCCTGTTTGTTGTAACCAAAAGACTCCCGACAATTATACTTCCTTGTCACAGTTTTCTCAACTGAAAAATGAAGATACTTACAGTGCAGCTCACCTTCTAGATAAGATCGTTGCAAGATTTACAGGAGTCGCATGAGGGCCATAATTATTTTTAACGAGTGAGGAAAAACTGAATTTAGAAAATCTCATTCCTTCACCCTGCCCCCCCCCCCCAAAAAAAAAGAAAGGAGGGGAGGAAGAACTGTTACATACATAAAAATACAGAGAATAAATTCTTATAACACCAGTTATGAGAAAAGAGAAAACATTGTGTCAGCAACTTCTGCCAGGGTGTTGCTATTTCTTAATTTCTGGTCTGGCAGGGGCAGCTGGCATCAGGCCGGGATCCCATCTCCTTGGCAAGGACGTCACGGACCCTACACCCTTCCTTTCTCATATGTGCTTGCTCCCTCCCTCGGGCTTCCCTCTTCAATGCCAGGTGATGCTGGGCCATGGATAACATGTTGTTGGCAGTTTTAAAAGAGCAGGAATTGCAGGAGAGGTGGAGAAAGGGGAGGTGACGTGGTTGGCAGGACCGAAATGGGTGATTTTGCAATGTAGTTTGGGGAAAGGGAAAATAAACTAGGAGAAAGTTAGCCAGGCCTTATAGATAACCTTGCTAATACATTGGTTATAGGAGGAAAGGACCCAGTGCCTGCATTCAGAGAACGCTCAGTTAAGACTCTTTTTCCAGGGGGGCGGGGATAGAATTCCGATAAAGCCAGGCCAGAGGGCTCTGAGGATAAGATAAACATTCACACAGGAAAGAGCAAAATTCACACACAAACCCACTCTGCTGGATTAAACAGACAGGGCATTATGTAACACACAGGTCTCCGAGGGGAGGGTCAGAGAGTTGGTCTTGGCGACTTTCCAGTCCCAGTAAATGTCGTCACCCCAGGGCCCAGACACTGTGTTCAACTCGTGCCATTGGCGTGGGCCACTGGATGCCAGAAACCCACAACTGTGCCCTAGATCCTTACCCCCAAATGGATTCGATGCAGCCCCAGCTTCCTAATGCCCTCTGCTGGAGGCCAAGTCTGCCTCGGGTGTCTGATTGGCTAAGCCTAGGGTACGGGCATTGTTGATAAGGGGCTGGAGAAGCCAGTGTCGAGCCTTTGACCTTGGGGAGTCAAGACCCATAATGCTGGAAGTTTTCCAACCACAGAGCAGGGTTCAGAAGGACAGCCATCAAGTGTGCATACCTCCCCCAGCAGCATTTCTATATTGTGTACATGCATGTGAATAGGCATATAAGCCATGTCTCAAGGTCCCGTTCTCAGGGTACTTTCATCCTTAGAAACCCAAAGATCCATCATGCAGACCCACCAGCAGCAGGGGCCCAGTCTCTTCATTCGGATGTCACTCGGCCACGCTGAGGTCAGGGCACAGCTGCAAGTACCACCTGGCCACGCCTGCTCCATGTGGCTCAGCTCCTTCCGGTTGTCATTGCCCCCTAGATATGGACCAGATCTCTTTGTTCTTCTCCCTCTGAAATGAGGAGCTGACACACTCCTCAGAGACATACCAGGCCCACAGGAAGACACTGCAGTTGGCTCTGACTTGTCACATTCTCTCCCCTTAAGACTCAGCTCTAGTTTTTACCTCTGCAGAAACCAGGGCCTATTAAAGAGGCACTAAAGATGAAATCAGCCGTCAAGATTAGGATGCGGGGACAGAAGCGATTTTTTAAAGCTTTGGAGTTTAGTCTTTTCCCAGATGAAACCTCGTTTTGGAGGAGAGAGTTGAGAAACTGCTCTAATGGTTTTTTTCTTTAGAAAAGTCCAGAAAGCAGAGCAAAGGCAATGCTCTAAAGCGGTCTCTGCCCCATACTCCTAGGGGCAGTGCCTGTCAGGAGCCCACAAGCCTGGGCAAGGGGAAGTGAACCTGTGGGTGAAGAATGGCTCTCTTCTCCCTCGGCTTTCCCATGGCCACCGGCCCCTTCTGGTGATTTCCACGCACTGCCTGTGTTTGTATTTGCCCCCATCCCAGTTCATTTCTGTGTGTCACTCGGTGCTTGTCTGTTGAATGATTCTGCTTGGGTCCCCCAGGAGAGCCAGCTACTCTCCCTGCTCATCTCCCATGACATTTGGTCTGAGACATATTTATCTATGTATGTTTTGTGAGTAACACCTTAGGACAGGAACAATATCTCATTTTCTATGGAGTCCTCAACAATAGGCAGTGTGCTTGTCAGTATTTTTTAATGAATAGAAGGAAAAATGAATAGAAGGGAAAATGGATGGATGCCTGAGCTTTCGGGGATAGTTGTCACTGTAGCCACGAGGGGGCAGTATAGAGCAGCTTGTCAAGGCCTCCCCAGACTCTTCTACCAAACCCTGGCTGACAGGTTTTCTAGACCTTATTTTATGAGAAAAGGACTTGAGGCCCAAGAGGTTGAGGCTGTGCCCAGGGGCACACAGCTCCTGAGCGAAGCTCTTCTATTACAGTACGCCCATCAACTCAGCTCCCTAGGTTCTACGGGCCCTGGTGCTGCCAAGCCTCTTTCATTATCACCTGGATCCCTTCTTGGGAGGCTGCCATTGACTGCTGGCTGGTGAACATGCGCAGCACAAAGGAAATGAACCACTGAGTGCATCCTTCAGAGTCTAGTGTGCCTCCCAGCCTCTCACATGGTCCCAGCTTTGGCGACTTGGCCCTCATTGGACACCCCTTCCTCTCACATGTCTCTTCTCCCCTTTGGAGACCACATCGCTTTGGCTTATATTTCCCAGAAAAGGAAGGACCCCAGTCTCAGAATATGTCCTACTCCAGCTATGCTTCTCTCAAAATTGACTTCTCTTGTGTACCATTTCCTCTCGCCCTGCATTTAATTTCTTCTATCTTTTTGTACGTGGGCAAGCAAGGGGTTTGGGGGAGAATACTAACATGGTGATGCCTCTCTCTTCCCTTCCTGGCTGTCCACACATTTTTCCAACAGATTCCCCAGGGACCATGCCTGAGGTAGCAGAGAGAGGTATCTGGAGAGCACAAAAATACCTCAAAATTTCCTTTTCTTCATTTATCTATTTAATTACTCAATTATTTTAAAAATATTTTAAGCATCTACTATGTGTCAGGGCTGAAACAATAACACAATCTTGCGTTTGCTCTGTGCTTGCCATATGAGAGAGGTATTGTTAATTCCATTTTATAAACCAGGAAACAGGTCCAGAGAAATGATGTCACTTGTCCAAGGGAGCATAGCAGTGAGCTACAGAACTGGAATCAAACCTTGGAGGCTGCCGCCTAAATGATAAGCTGTTTCCAGCGAATGTTCACTGTTGGGTTTGTGGCTGCTCATACCAGGTCTCCGCACCTCGGAAGGCAGCCACAGCGTGGTTGAGCCCACAGCCATTCTGCTGGATTAAACAGAACAGGGGTGAAGGGATGAGCAGGAGCAGCTGAGAACTCCAGGCCTAGATTCTGACCACTTATATGCATTGTAGCTTTGTGGCTCCTGGAGTGGAATTCCAGAATGTTCCATCAAGTTTGATTCTGAAACTGCACACCTATACTGTGTGTGGGACCCATCATCAGCTCAAACAAAGCTGCAGCTCAGAGAAGAGCCCCTCCAAGCTCACTGGGATGGGGGTCTGTGGATTAGGGCCTGACGAACTCTCCCCCTTCACCAAGTACCCTAGAGGATACTTCCTGTTCTAGAGAGCTGTCCTCAGGATGAGGTAAGAGCATGAACACCACAGTGTTTCTGAATGCAGAGGTCTTTACTTATATACATCCAAGTGTCATTGCCAGGAGCTGGCTGGCCTGCCTTGATTAACTTCCGGAGGCCTAGAGTAGACGCTCCTGGCCTTCAGGACTGCATAGGTCAGGATAATTCTTTCTATTATAAATCTCAATAAGTCACTTAGGATTGTCAACTTTTTTTACATATGATTTTTTTTTTAAATCCACAAACATTCTGTCCTAAAAGAAAAAGAAGTTTAACAAAAAACGCTGGACATAATCTTGCAATTAAAAGTGGGTGTATTTACCCTCTTGATAAATTACATGTTCTAGCCCTGACCGGTTTGGCTCAGTGGACAGAGCTTCGGCCTGTGGACTGAAAGGTCCCGGGTTCAAGTCCGGTCAAGGACATGTACCTTGGTTGCAGGCACATCCCCAGTGGGAGGTGTGCAGGAGGCAACTGATCGATGTTTTTCTCTCTCATCAATGTTTCTAACTCTCTATCCCTCTTCCTTCCTCTCTGTAAAAAAAATCAATAAAATATACTTTTAAAAAAATTACATGGTCTATGCTTTCCCCAATATCACTTTAGACCAGTGGAGACTAAAGCAAGGACTGGCCTCTGGGAACCCTTGCTGGAGACTGTGTGTGGTATAAAGGTGTGTGGTTTAAAGGTATATGGTTCATAGGTGTGTGGTTTATAGGTACCCTGAGCAGTGGGAGATGCGCTAAACTAGATCATGGGGCAGTCACATGCACTGGGGGAACTGAAGAAAGGAACAGAAAAGTCACGTCCTGGAAAAAAATTTTAGTACCCATTACAAAATAGTGTGTGAACTATGACCTCCTAATTTGTAAAATACCCAGATGCCTGAGACAGCCTCAGACACACAGAAAACAAACAAACAAACAAACAAACAAACACCACTGGGAAGCTATACAACTAAATCTGATGGAAGAAGAATGATTATGTTTATTTTCTCTGAGTTATTTCTTGCATTTTCCAAATCTTCTTGTTTTGTAATCAGAAACATAGAACCAATAAAGTAGAAAAAAGAAGTGATGCAAGAGGACTCATGCAACACACTGTGTCAGACCTTTGCCCGTGGTCTCCCTGGACAGGCAGCCTTTCAGAGAAGCCACATCTTGGACTGAAGAAGGCTCTCTGGGCTTGTGCTGGCGTCACTGACCTCCTGTCTGTGCGTATCTAGGGCCGGGCCTGGTGTCTGGCAGGTGGTGCAAGCTCTATTGCCATGTGCTGAGTGGACCGCTTCCTGTATTAGGCTGGTCAGTGTGACTCCTGGACAAGAGGAGGCCACAGAGAAAAGCTGCCCTTGAAGTAGAATGGAACATCCCTATACTGATTTCCATTCTGAGTTTTAAAAATGTGTATTCAAAGCCTTTGATTGCATCTGTCCTTGGGAAAATGGAACAAAGTGATCACCAAGATCCCTGTATGAGTTTAAGCTCCTGTCTTGTAGGCAATCTGACTGCAATTAAAATAAGACCATCTTTAAAGCAACAGGGTTTGGGGAGAATGGGTCTTCCACTGATTAGACAACTTGGTGACAGGCAAAATGAGTCAATTCTGAGCAAGTAAAGCAGAAAAGAAACGCATTGGAAATGCTCCTGGGAATTCCCAGTTTGGACAGGAAGACTAGAGCCACTAAGAAATTGGGGGGACCCAAGAGCAGCCAAGCTGTAGGGACCACTGCTTGAGCCCTGCCTCCTGTTCAGGCCTCCGTTTTCTTATAATTCTGAGTCAACAGGTTCACCGTGAGAATGAAGCACTTGAGCCAGGAGCCAGGTGGCCTGGTTTTAGATCTCAGTTCCTAGAACCTCAGGTAAAGTCCATGTCATCCCTATGCTTAGTCTCCACATCTGTAGAATGAGGATCACACAGGTACCAACTTGCATTTGTTACTTTTGCTGTGAAACAAATTACCCCAAAATGTAGTGTTTTAAAACAGCAATAAGTATTTATTGTCTCTCAGTGCCTGCTGGTCAGGAGCAGCCTAGCTGGGTGGTTCTCAAAAGGTTCAGTCTGATGGGGACTAGGTCTGCAGTCATCTGAAGGCTCAGTTGGGGTTGGAAGATTGTTTCCAAGGTGGCTCACCCATGTGGCCGGAAAGTTGGTGTTAGCAGTTGGCAGGAGCCTC
Organism: Murina feae; assembly: GCA_004026665.1. Classification (NCBI taxonomy): domain Eukaryota; kingdom Metazoa; phylum Chordata; class Mammalia; order Chiroptera; family Vespertilionidae; genus Murina; species Murina feae. Next base: position 10,373 of record PVJC01025924.1, on the reverse strand, counting down.
AGTTTCTTCCTAAGTGGGCTGTTTGGGTATCCTCACAACAGGAAGGTTACCTCCCCTTAGAACAAGTGATACCTGAGAGAGAGCCAGGCAGAAGCTATATCCTGTGTGTGACCTAGCTTGTCACATCACATCATTTCTGCTACATTCTCTCATTAGAGGAAAATAAGTCCAGCCCTCGAGCAAGGGGACAAGGCTTAGGCCCCACCTTTTGAAGGGAGGAGTGTCAAAAAGTTCCCAGTTCCCTTTCATAACCACCGCACTACCTCATAGGGTTGTTATGAGGATTAAATGAGTTAACACAAGTGCTTAAACTAGAGCCTGAAATATGGTAATTAGCCTGAAATATGGTAAGTGTTGGATTGCTATTATTATTATTATCATTATTACTGTTACTATTACTGTTATTATTCTTCCCTACCACACTAGTCCTCCTGGTCCTCATTGTTTCTTCTCCCCAAAGGTACCTCAGAGGTGGGGGTTGTCCCCTCAAGGAAGCAGGGGGTTTTGTTGTTGTTGTTAATCCTCACCCAAGGATATTTTTCCATTGATTTTTAAAGAGAGTGGAAGGGAGGGGAAGAGACAAAGAAAAACATGATGTGAGAGAGATACATCAATTGGTTGCCTCCCTCTCATGCCCCAATCGGGGTTAAGTATTGAGCCTGCAACTGAGGCATGTGCCCTTGACTGGAATCGAACTCAGGACCCTTCAATCCGAAGGCCGACACTCTATCCACTGAGGCAAACTGGCTAGGGAGAAGCAAGGGATTTTTTTAGGACTGGCCCCACCTTATTTATCTGCCTCAGGAAACCAAGTTAAGTCACACTAGGACTCCAACCGAGGCGGACAGGCCTGGCCACCAGTGCAAAGGCGCCAGCCCCTCTTTGCACATCGTAGTCCTCACAGTTGCTACAAGGCTGACCCTTGCTCTCCTCTCTTCATCTCAGACAACATACCCGCCACAGTGAGCTGAGGAAATTCCCCAGGCAAGTGGTTGGCCTGGGGGCACACTCTTGCCCAGTCAGTGCCCCGGTGTGATGGGGGATGGGGTTGGGCTTAGAGGGCAGAAACCACCAGCAAGTGAGGAGAAGAGCCAGTGAGATGGGCCCTGGCTGCCACAAGCCACAACCCTCGAGGCAGAGCCACAGACATCCACCTGCGGGGTCACACAGGGCTGAAACCCAGCCCAACCCCCGCTGCCAAGCTCGGAGACTATGCTGCATCCATCCCGAGAAAGGGCTGCCTTTTCCTAACTGTCTGCTCAGGGCGGCACGTTTTCTAACTTATGTAAAGCCTTGCATATGCGAGCCGTGGCCCGGCTGCCCCATCTCATGCTAAGATCCCTGCCCTGAGCCCTCCTAAGTGGATACTTCACAACCAGGTGGCTGATCACTCGTTCCACTTGGGTTCAGCTTCTTCATGGCCCAATTCCTACTTGGATTTCTTTCTTTTGGCTGATAGACCTGCGATGGACAGTCGAGATGACAGGCCTGAGGCACATGAAAGCGCTCGGCCCTTCCCCACTGTTGCCAGTGCTGGAACTCGGCCCAGCGTCTTGTCTGCCTGGGAACTCTGGCCCTCCTTGAAGAAGGAGCAGAGCGGGCTTCTCCGAGCACAACTCGCCCCTCCTTTACCCCACTGGCCTGCTTGAGGGGGTTACTTAACCGTGAATGCTCAGGGCAACTGGGGGGCAGTGTAGTGGGGACCATCCTTGACAAGATGGAGCAGAGGTGCAAGGAGATATTCTGATCTCTGCAAGGACTAGATAGATAGATAGATGATAGAGAATAGATAGAATATAGTTTAGATGATAGATAGATAGATAGATAGATAGATAGATAGATAGATAGATAGAAGATATACTACTCGCAGAGAGGTTTGAAGGGAAGCAATGGGCCAGCAAGCATTTGCACATAAACTTTATAAAAATTTCCCAGAAGAAAAGTAAAAAAACAACAACACATAAAAACAGACACAGAAAAGTCCCCACCTCCTGTTTGGTTAAAAATATAAAAGAAACAGGCACAGAAGTCATCCCTCCATGGGGCCTTCCCTTTAGCTCAGAACCATACTGTCTATATTTACACTTGGTGGGTCCTTGTTTCCATTCCTACCATTTTATCTGAATGGAGAGGCAAAGGAGCATGACAATAATAGAAATTAATGACCATGAGCAATAAATACAACACTCACCAGGGCTCTGCCTGTGCTTTCCTGCCGTCTTGTTTCCAAAGAACCCATGAGGTCAGTCCACCCTGATGACTCCAGGCCCAGCCCCATGGACGAAGGGATCTGACAACTGTGCACATCTGGGGCCATAGCATGCTCTGAGCCTACTGTGGATTGGTTAAAGGGGCTAGAGAGTTTTCAGTGTAACTTCTACCAGGAAAATGATAACATTTCTGGCTTTTTGCCACTTGGTGGGACTTCATGACAGAGAATGACAGTAAGAGATAAAGTTTGGTGAGGTTCCAAGAGGCCATAGCCTATAGTACAAGATTTCTCACCCTCAGCCCTGTCAGCATTTTGGGCTGAGCAATTCTTTATTAGGGGGCTGTCCTGTGCATGTCCTGCTCAGCGGCAGCTCTGGCCTCTCCCCTACCCACTATGCCAGTAGCAACTCCCCAGTTGTAATAATCAAAAATGTGTCCAAATATCACCAAATATCTCTACAGTGCGTGTGAGTGTGTGTGAGTGTGTGTGTGAGTGTGTGAGTGTGTGCGCGCATGCGCCTGCCTGTATGTAAAATCTCCCCAAGAAGTATTGCTCTGGTGGTTAAGAGCAGGGGCTCTGGGGTGTGACTGCCTAGAGACGAATCCCAGTGCCTGCAACTTGTAGGAGCACTGAAGGAGTTAATAAAAATATTCAGACCAGCCCTGACCGGTTTGGCTCAGTGGATAGAGCGTCGGCCTGTGGACTGAGGGGTCCCAGGTTCGATTCTGGTCAGGGGCATGTACCTTGGCTGCGGGCATATCCTCAGTAGGGGGTGTGCAGGAGGCAGCTGATCAATGTTTCTCTCTCATTGATGTTTCTACCTTTCTTTCCCTCTCCCTTCCTCTCTGTTAAAAATCAATAAAATATATATAAAAAAAATATTCAGACCATGTCATTTATCCTCCAAACCGGAGCAATTTCAGAGTGAAAGGGAGTTCTAACAATAATGCCATAGCCTGAGACTGCCTTTGCAAATGGGTATGTGTGGTTGGTCCATAAGACTAATAGTGTTGAGCACCGAGCCTGACCTGGTGTCTGCTCAATGACCATTGTGCTATGTGCTCTAATGCAGGAACTTCGTTAGACCTTATGAGGTTGGAATTATTATTATATCCTTTCTGTATATGGAAAGACTGAAGAACTAGAAGCTAAAGTTCGAGGTCCCATGGTGAGTTGTGCAGCCAGGATTCGTATCCTGACAGGTGAGTTTCCAAACCCGTGTTCTTAACCACTGTGCCCACATGTGCTCGGTGCCCAGGGAAACAGCACTCCCTGATATCCGTGGTTCTCCACATGAAGTACTCGCTCTAGGTCACTCACAGTTTCAACGTTAAATCCACTTACAAAGCTGGTGCTCAGGGTTTATTGTGATGAAAATCACTGTGGAGCAGAAAATGTGGGTAGCAGTGCCCAATCTCACCCCCAGTTTTGTAGAGCTCAACAGGTGCACCATCCCATGAGGAAGTCACTGCGGTTATTTAAGAATGAAACAAAAATGCTATTTTTCCATTCATATTTATTGTTTACCCTGAAGCCTACTAAGTTGTTAGGACATAAAGTCTTATTAAGTCATTTGGAACCAGCTGCCTAGCAAATGGAACTGTTGGTTATGTTTTAGGCCTGGGGGTGCCATGAAGGTGACGGAAAGGAGAAAGCTTGGGAGCCTCTGCACTCCCCCTTGTACTATTGGAAGAACCTGGAGGGTAGCGATGGAGAAGTCCATCTAGCCCAGAGACCGCACCCTGGTTATCCACTCTGGGGAAACTTCCTGTCCCCATGTCACTTCAGCCTGGGATAATGTCTCTCTCTCTCTCTCTCTCTCTCTCTCTCTCTCTCTCTCTCTCTCTCTCAGTTTTCCCTCACACAAAACTATTGTCCTCTGACCCCAGTCCGTCTGAGTTCCCTTCATTTCAATCTCTTGCCCCTTTTCAACTATGTCAGGAAGCAAACTGGTTATTGTACAACTTGAACTTAGTCAAGATTCAAGTGGAACATCTCCCAGTGACATGCAAACTGCCCCTCAGGTCAGAGGTCACATTGTCAACTCGGACTCATATGACACAGTAATAAGCAAACCCACAAACGCACCCCTCCTCTCAGAAAGCACTGAGACTGCTACACTGGACCTTTCATAAACACACACAGACACTCACAAGACAGACGGGCAAGTGGGAGAGGCCTGGCAGTGTGGCGAAGGGGAGAGGGGGTGATGGCTTGGGTGGTGAGGACGTTGGCACTGTTAGAGTCACAAGTGCACTTTACACTCTCTGCCTAACTTACTATAACAGAAAACTAGATGGCACGGGCGTGGTGGGAATGTGTGGGGCAGACGAGGGGACATGGCTTTTTATTACTAACCAGAGGCCTCCTTGGACAAGACACTTCTTTCTGCACCAGAGTTTCCTCATCTCTAAGGGGGTTTGATTCCTCATTGCTTGTCAAACTGGGGTGCCTGCGGCACATTCACAGCCTGTGTGAGCACCTGAGAGCACTGGGATGTCCTTCTGGGGTGTCAAGTTTATTCAGGGTCACTCTTTTTCCTCGAAGGCGTTTTATACCATTGCTCAGAATGCAAAATTTACGTGCATTTTCATTTCAGTAACTAATAATTGATGACACGTCCCAGGCAATTAAGCTCTTTATATGATCCTCATAATTACCCAACAGATGTCTTATTATTCCCATTTTGTGGATTAAAAAACTGAGACACAAAGAGATGAAACATCCCCCTAAGTCCCGTTATGAAGCAATGATAAAACAAAAAATTCTCCCCCATCACCTCCCCCCAAATCCGGATCCACTGCAAGGTGCTTTGGAATTTACCCCTCAACCCCTTGGGCCTTCTTTGGTGAAGCCTGAACACGCAGGCCAAAATGACGTCCAAAGTTCTGCCTGACACCCCTGGATCAATTTCAGCTAAATCGGTGGAGGAAAGGCTTCAGCACACCGGGTGCCTCTGGAGCATGGGAGAGGCTGGAGAGGCCCTCAGGGCTTCTGGGGGTTCCCTAGGTGGGGTTTCTCAGCGCGTGGGGGGCTCCTAAACCCGCCAGGGGGGGCCGTGAAATCCCGTTCTAGACGACCACCTCCTGGCCCTGCGGGTGTTCCCCGCCGCGGTGTGTCTTCAGCCCGGCACTTCCTCGTTCCCGAGCGCCCGGGCTCCGCCGCTACGCCCAGCGCCGGCGCTCCCGGGTCGGGAGGGGGTCGGGGGAGGTGTCGCAACCGCCGCCCTCCCTCTTTCCCAGCCGCGGCGCGCGGCCACCTCCCAGATGAGCGCGCTCGCAGACCGCTGCGGCCGCCGGCCGCCGGGCATGTCCCTTGATTGCGCGCTGGCGGCGGGCACCGGGCCCCCGCGCATCCTGGAGCCGCCGGACAACCGAACACGCTTCTCCTTCTTCTCCGAAGTCAAGGGCGACCACCGGCTGGTGCTGAGCGCCGTGGAGACGGTCGTGCTGGCGCTCATCTTTGCGGTGTCGCTGCTGGGCAACGTGGGTGCCTTAGTGCTGGTGGCGCGCCGACGGCGCCGCGGCACCACCGCCTGCCTGGTGCTCAACCTCTTCTGCGCCGACCTGCTCTTCACCAGCGCCATCCCGCTCGTGCTGGCCGTGCGCTGGACCGAGGCCTGGCTGCTGGGCCCGGTCGCCTGCCACCTGCTCCTCTACGTGATGAGCCTGAGCGGCAGCGTCACCATCCTCACGCTGGCGGCCGTCAGCCTCGAGCGCCTGGTGTGCATCGTGCGCCTGCAGCGCGGGGTGCGGGGCCCCGGCCCGAGGGCGCGGGCGGCGCTGCTCGCGCTCATCTGGGGCTACTCGGCGCTCGCCGCGCTGCCGCTCTGCGTCTTCTTCCACGTGCTCCCGCAGCGGCTCCCGGGCTCCGAGCAGGTGAGCCGGGCGGCCGTCAGGGCGGGCGGACGGGCAGGCGGGCGGACGGGCGGGGATCCGACGGGAGCGGTCGCCTGGGATGGAGGTGAACAGCAGCGATAAGAGGCCATTTGCTGCACTTACCCGCGTGTCCGACACCCTGCCCGGCGCTATGGAGTTTATCCCTTAAACTTCACTGCAACCGTGCCATGTGGGTCCCGTAACCGCCCACCAAAAGGCTGTACGTGGGGTCCCCAAAATGCCTGTAACATGCACCGACTCTTCATTGCAAAATTAATGGAATAACGGGGGCCTAACAGCCCGTAGACGGAACGCAGGGCGTTCGGAGTGGTTAACCGCCTCCTGTTAAATTCCGCTCGCTCCCGGGCGCGCAGTACTCACCACACCTGCTCACCCGACGGAGCGGGGGCCGAGGATGCACCGCTCGCAGCCGGGGCCTCCGCCCTTAGCGCGACGAGGGGCCGGGGCGTGCGCAGCAGGCTCAGTGCGAGCGGCACGGGCCCTGCTTGGAGGTGGGAAGGTGCGTGAGGGTGGGCCGGGGAGAAAGGGACGTGGAGACCCAGAGACCCCAAAACCAATACGGCCTCTGGAGTGTTGTGTGTGTGTGTGTGTGTTGGGGGGGTTTCTTCCTGGAGCCTCAGTTTTACCAGCTGCAGGACGGGAGGATGAGACTAGCCCGCGGGAGCTTACCCTGAGAACCCGGGTGATTTCAGAATATCTTGGGCGCCCGGAATGTCCCGCAGGTCCCACAGGCTGGGCCCGTGAGCTTTATTGGGGCGCCACGACCCCTAGTTGTCACGGGGATTGTGGGGGTGGGTGGATCCACTACCTAAAAACAGTCCTGCGGGCCGCAGGGTTTGCGAGGCGCGATTCCCTCTGGGAAGCGGGACTTGAGCGCGGGCTGCGGGGACAGTGGCAGGCGGTTCGCTGCCATGCCCTGTCGTTAGTCTTCCTGCGCTTTGCGAGGAAGGGCAGGGCAAGGACTTGGGTCTGTGCACCTTTCCAAAGGGCGGCCCAGCCTGCCCAGGCTGCTGCGGCTGGGTTCTTTCCCCTCCTTTTCCCTCCACGAAAGCTCAGCCCTGGCCCAAGGAGGGAGGGTGGGCACCCCGAGCCAGCCTGACACTAACCATAGCCCCAAAGAGAGGCGCGTGCAGTGGCCAGAGGGGTGGGAAGCTAGGGAGGCTGGGTTGGGGAGGGGAGGGTGTGTGAGGAGAAAGGCTTTGAGCTTTGGACCAGTGCCTTCCTGGGTGTCTCTTCCAGAGCCTGGACCCAGAGGTGGGCTTCTCTGGGGGTCTCTCCTGACCTGTCTGTCACCCAGGCCTTTTCCTGGGGCAGGAGTGGGGTTGGGGGTGGGGGAAAAGTCTGTATGTATCCTGTGTAAGCAGCATCTTTTTAACACAACTCAATCCTAAAAGTCCCTTTTCTAATAGTTGATGCCTTGTGTGGAATACATTGTGGGGTTTTGCTTGTTTGGTTTGTTTTGTGACCAGTAGGCAAACTGTCTCAGGCCTGTGGCACTTGATGGAAGAATATGTGAGCCTGGGGTGCGTCTCTTTAAGTAGGGTCAGAAAAGCTGGGATTAGCTGAGCTGGTGGGTGCCACTGGCATGGGGAGACCAAGGGCCCTAGCTTCATGGGCAGCTGGTCCTCCTCTGCCCAGATACACTAAGGATCCAGGTGGCACCCTAACTGGTTTGGCTCAGTGGGGAGAGCCTTGGCCTAAGGACTCAAGGGTCCCAGGTTCAATTCTGGTCAAGGGCATGTACCTGGTTGTGGGCACATCCCCAGTAGGGAGTGTGCAGGAGGCAGCTGATCGATGTTTCTCTCCCGTCGATGTTTCTAGCTCTCTATCCCTCTCCCTTCCTCTCTGTAAAAAAATCAATAAAATATGTTAAAAAAAAAAAAAAAAAGAATCCAGGTGTCCACACAGATGCTCTCAAGTAAGTAGAAGACCAGGCCTCACCCCAGGCCAATTGGGCCAGCTCAGAGCTGGGGTTCCACCATCAGTCTTTAGATTTTTTTAAAAAAGTAATTCCCTCACTGAGTTAGTGTTTCTGTATTTTTAACAGAACTTGAGGGATTTCTCTCCCCCCCCTTTTTTTTACAGAAACAAATGGCAAATCAGGATATAGCTTAAGGGGATCTTATGTTTCTAGATGAGTATCTTGTGCCTCTCTTTTTTACAATTGTTTTAGGTACATGCTTACTTAACTGTCGAATAACACTTAAAAATATGAGGCTCTTGTCGCCTCTAGGCCAAAAGCCCAGACTACAACTGCTTGCTGACATGGACACCACAGTTGTCTTCCACGTCTTTCCACTCTGTATTTTACCACTGGGCTAGGGGGGGTGGGGGTAGGGGGCGGGGAACATGTGGATGTGGCCTAAGCCTTCTGCATTCTGCTTCCAGAATGACTAGAGTTCCGTGCAAGGAGCTCTGTGTGGTGGTGGCCTTCCCTCCGTTACCTTTGGGCAGGACACACAGACCCCTCTGATTTTAATTCGGAAACACCTCCTTGGTCTTCAGAGCCTTAGGAGAGGGATTTGGGCAAAGCCACAGGGAGAGGATGGGTGCTCACAGCACCACAGGAGATTGAGGGACAGGTGAGCTGGCTACAGGAGCCCTGTTCCCGGAAATTAGTAGGGCAGGGAGGGAGCATGTAATGAGAATTCTACAGTCCTTTCCAGCTCTCCATCCTCTTTGTCTTTTCCCCTTTGCGTTATGCCTCCCTCCCCACCAACCGATGCACCTGCCAGTAAGCCAACAAACAGAACAAATCCTCGTTCCTCCAAGGCTGTGACCTAAGCATGCAGGAAACATCTCTTTTTATAGGTGAGCAAACAGGCCCCGTGGTTTAAGAAGTAAGTTAAAGAGTGAGAAATGGGGGATGAAAGGGAGTGTGGCCATTAAAAAAAGAGACAGAGAGAGAGAAGGATCTGGTCTAGACTGAGCTAAGTCTCATATTAAAATCAGCAAAGGCTTGTTTTCTCAGTCTCCTAACTGCCCACTTCCTGGCTGTAGGTTTGGCCTGCCACCTCCCACTTGGACATGAAATATGAAGGTTGTGGATGGGAGGTATTTTTCTACCCAAACCACAGGCACAGAGAATGAGCTAACTGACTCCGAGCACAAAGCTGGTGTTCTGCCCTAAGGAGCACTGCTTACCTGGACCCCCAAACCCCCAGCCCCACCAAATCAAAGACATGATTCCTTTTGTCCATCTGGGCAGTGGGTGCCAGCAGTGCAGTGTAACCCAGCAGTTCAGGGCGACTTCCCTGAAGGGAGGATGTAATAATGGACACTTTGGAAAATGCTGCACAATTTGGTATGACGAATGTGGGCTTTGGAGTCAAATGTTGTAAATTTGAATCCTATCTCTGCCATTTAGGAGCTGTGTGACAGGGGCAAGCGAGTGGTCCTCATCTCTATACCTCACCTTCCTCATTTGCAAAAATGGGGCTGACAACAGATTTTCACTTTCTAGGATTGTTATGGGGACTAATGTTCAGTAAATAAGCCAACATCTGGCACAGACACGGTTAAGCGCTCAAAAATTACCAGCTATTATTAGTTTCCTTATCTGTGGTTAGAAATATTTTAAACATTCTTTACACAGTGTAATTCTTCTGATTGCTGTAAAACAATAGACTGCCATTTTAAGAGGTGGACACATCCTGGTAACTTAGACATTTCAGCCAGGTCAGCTCAGCCTGTACCAACAGCATTCCCGCCTGTGTGTGCCGTGGCCCCGGTGGGGCGGTGACCCTCACTGGCAGCTGGGGAGGACTGTCTACCCTGGCCAGAATGTGCGGCCCATTTATTCTACAAACATTTGCTGAGCACCCCTTCCCCTCCCCTCCCCGTGGGTTACATGCCCAAGACACTGTCAGACTCTTCAAGGAAGTGCATTACTGAGCATGCAGATGGTCCCAGGCCCTGGCCGAATTCAGTCCCAATAGTGGGTGTCCTTGTGTTTATTTCCTGGAGGAAGAAATGCCTGAAGTCATAGGGCAGGTGAGAGATGGAATGGAATTTAGCCGGGGTCAGCCTGTTCCTCCTGGTGTCACTTCCTCAGCAGCCTTGCTCTCACTGCCCACCCTGCCCGGATTTAATATGAGGCCGTAATGCCATCCGTGTCTCTACTGAGTGTGGGTTTGCTCAGGAAACAAACAGCTTGTTTGCCTTTGTTAACATTAGAGGACGCTTTTTAAGATACAAGACAGTAAGTCTATCGCTTGCATTGGTGATTTTCTTTCTTTTCTGTTGGGAAGCTGGTAGGAGAG
>PVJC01025923.1:0-18640 GCA_004026665.1 Murina feae | reverse complement strand
AGAAAACCGGCCAGGGCAGTCATGCCTTTTTAAAAAAAATGTTTTTATTGATTTCAGAGAGAGGGAGAGGTAGAAACATCAATGATAAGAGAGAATCACTGAATGGCTGTCTCCTGCATGCCCCCTACAGGGGATTGAGCCCACAACTTAGGTATGTGCCCTGTCCCTGAATTGAACCATGGCCTCCTGGTTCATAGGTTGACAGTCAACCACTGAGCTACATTGGCCGTGCCAGAATATATTTCTTAAATTGGATATTAAACCCTTAAAATGTAAGATGTAGATCTATATTGATAAATAGATATATTTTAGTAAACAGTACAGGTATATATTACATGATCTGTTTTTAAAGTGTGTGTATTACATAGAAGATGAAAGATAATACATTAAAATGTTACCTCTGGGAGGCAGGGTTGAATGGAGGTTTTTTTTGTACATTTTTTTTCTGTATGCTTTCTTTTTACCCTCTGAATATTGTGAATCTTTTATGGAGTATGTGTAACTTAAAAAAAACACACAAAATTTCTGATTTACTAAAATATTTCATAAACAGATTCATTTTTAATCTGTACTTTCTCTTTTAGGTAGTACATCAAATACGCTATTTTCTACTCCGGATCCAGTTGAAGATACAGTCTTTGGTGAAGTTACTAATTTCAAGAACGGTGATAGAGGAGAAAAGAGACAAAAGCCTTTTCCAGAGAGGAGTTGTAGTTTTAGTTCTGAAAGTCGAGCAGGAATGTTGCTCAAGAAGAGCAGTTTGGATTTGAATTCAAGTGAAGTAGCTATCATGATGGGAGCAGATGCCAAGATTCTCACAGCAGCACTGACATATCCTAAGACTTCTCCACTTCATATTGCAAAAACCCATAGCTTGGAGAGTGTTGGATGTCATCTAGCTGATATTAGGACTCGTGGGCCTGAAAGCACTTGGGATTCTGAACACAGGTCTTCAGTGTTAGAGATGCTTGAGGAAAGCCAAGAGCTAGAACCTGTGATTGATGACAGTGTAGCTACAACTACTATGACAAAGGATACACATGACAGTTTACAAAACGATAGTGACAGTAATCAGTCCAGAGACTTAAAAGCAAAGTCCAAAGATCTAATAAATAAAAGAAGTAGTGTATATGGTGTTGCTAAAGCTGTTGAGAGGGAAGATGTTGAAACTGGACTAGATCCTTTGTCTCTTTTAGCCACTGAATTTATAGTAGAAAAAACTGATTCTGAAGATAAATTGTTTTCTCCAGTTATTGCACGTAATCTGGCTGATGAAATTGAAAACTATATGAACCTAAAGAGTCCCCTGGGTAGCAAGTCTTCTAGTATGGAATTACACGGAGAGGGAAACAGAGAGTCTGGAACTACCACTGCATTTATTCACCCTTTAGAGAGGATATCAAGCCTACCTTTAGATCATGATCCACCAGCGCAGGAAAAGCCTGAAAGTGAAGAGAATTCCCCTGCAGTGTCTCGGTCTAAAACTTTCACTGGGCGTTTCAAGCAGCAGACTCCCTCTCGAGGTCATAAAGAACGTCCAACTTCTTTATCAGCGCTGGTGCGTTCTTCACCACATGGCTCATTGGGTTCTGTGGTAAATTCTTTGTCAGGGCTAAAGCTGGATAATATACTCTCAGGGCCCAAGATAGATGTCATAAAATCGGGGATGAAACAAGCAGCGACAGTAGCCAGTAAGATGTTGGTAGCTGTAGCGACTGCATACAGCTACTCAGATGATGAGGTAAGAATGTTTATTTGTGTAGTCTATCTGATACAAGAATGTTTATAGTATTTTTAATATACAAGTTAATTTAGAGATTTCTATAACTTTGGTGTTTATATTTTAAACTTTTGTACATATTTATTTAAATGACTTGAACGTACATGTAAGGAAATTAATAATGAAGAAATAGAATATCAGGACTATATAATTCCATACATTAAGTTCATTTCTTTGAAAGCACTAATGATTAATGTTTTAATTTAATAATGGTGCCATATTATATTTGCATAACATTTCACTTTTTAAGTAAATTTACCTTTGTTATTTTTTAAATATATATGAGCTCTTTTCATAGCTTGATCCATAGATTTCGTACTGCATAACAAAAACTGGTAGTTTTTAAAAAAATAATTATAAAGAGAATTGTTAGATCTTCTTATGAAAATAGAAGTGGGGAAATTTTGCTTATTTGTTTCACAAAAAACTCTGATTAAAATTTTGCTATTGTGTTTAAAGGATCATAGTATTTTGGTAGAAAAAACATCTATAAATGTTTATTATTAGTATAAGTACTATGTTTTAGGTATTTCCATAAGTTATATATTTATTTTTATACATGAATATATATGCACACATATGTTTAATTTTTGTAGCAATCCCATGGGTTGGTACTACTATTTTTTTAAAAATATATTTTATTGATTTTTTTTTACAGAGAGGAAGGGAGAGGGATAGAGAGTGAGAAACATCGATCAGCTACCTCCTGCACACCCCCTACTGGGGATGTGCCCAAAACCAAGGTACATGCCCTTGACTGGGACCCTTGAGTCCGCAGGCTGACGCTCTATCTACTGAGCCAAACCGGTTAGGGCGGTTGGTACTACTATTATCCCCATTTTATAAATGAGGTATCTGAGATTCAGAGAGGTTAAATTTCCCCAGGTCATACATGCCCCTAATGAATGGCAGAACTAGAATTTGAAGTCTCAGAGACTGGCTCTAGAGTTCATACTCTTAACCACTGTAGTAGCAAAGAAGGGACCAATATCTTAGAAAATGTTCCTGTGGGTACTGTTCAAAAAGAGCAAAGCAGATGATATTTAAGTTGGGTTTTGATAGATAAATTGAAAGCTTTGGGTTAGTCAAAGTGATCAGAGGACAGAATGTGTATCTGAGAGAATAATGGAAAAAGTATGGAGGTTTAAATCATGCATTTTTCAAGGTAATATAATTAAGTTCAGGTTGCTAAAGTTCTAAATAGTAAGTAGAGACAGGAAATTTAATTGGACAGATAAGACTTGTATACTGTTTGAAGGAAAACTTTATAGGCAAACTTAATTGAATTAAAAGTACAGTATTATAACACAAATTGTATGTTGTATTTAAAGAGCTTACAAGGTCAGTTAAGGAAAGACAAAATAAGCTAGTTTTAAAAGTATCTTAACTTGGCATTATTTTAAAAAAAAGATGAGCCATTTTATATTTGAAATTTTATCTAACTTTTTAAAAAGCTTTACACAGCATAATTTGAACTTGGAATATATGATTGTAAATTCCAAATGGTCACAGAACTTAATCTTTCTTTTCATTGTTATAGCCCCAATACCAGTGCCTGACAAAGCAAATGAAATATACCTAATAAATAATTTCAAAGGAAGAAAATAATAAAAAGTCTATAAAATATTTATAGTGTAAAAGTAGCTCAAGGGAATTCATCAGTAGCTTATATAAAATTTAAAGCATTCTGAATGTTTAAGATGTGCCAAATACATAATAGTACATCACTAAATTGGAATAGTATGGAGGGGTTTAAATAATGTCATTCAATCTCATTAAATCTCCTACAAAATTAATTGCATAAAAAGAATAGATTAAAAAACAATAGGTTAAAAACAATTTCTATTTTATAAAAGTTTATTATGCATCTTTTAAAATTAGGATATACATCAACTTTTAATTTTACTCTGGGTATTGTTATAATAAGTGCTTTTATTTCCTGTCTTGCATATCTGTATTTTAAAAATTTTATCATTTGATACGGTTTTATAATACAGAGGACACAAGTCTTCTTAAAACAAAAATTAAAAAGACTGCTTATTGAAATGTTTTTTATTTAAACCAAAGCATCAATAATCGCAATGGTGAAAGATTAGTGTTTGGAACTTTATTCATAACTAGAGGCCCAGTGCACAAAATTCTTGTAAGGGGGGGGGTCCCCTCAGCTCAACCTGCACCCTTCAATCCAGGACCCCACGGGGATTGGGCCTAAACCGGCAGTCGGACATCCCTCTCACAATCCGGGACCACTGGCTCCTAACTGCTCACCTGCCTGCCTGCATGATCATCCCTTACTGCCCACCTGCCAGCCTGGTTGCCCCTCACTGCCCGCCCTGCTGGCCTGGTCACCCCAGGCAACCTGCTGTTCAGTCATTTGGTCATCCCTCACTAACCCCCCTGCCAACCTGGTCACCCCACGCAGCCTGCTGCTCAGTTGTTTGGTCGGCCCTCACTAACCCCACTGCTGGCATGGTCGCCCTGTGTAGCCTGTTCGGTTGTCCATTTGATAGTTTGGTTGCGATGGTCGCTTAGGCTTTTATATATAGATATAGATACAGATATCTCTACTATTAATAGTTTTTACTCTGAACAGTCATATTCCCAGCAGAAAGTCTCACAACAACCTTATTTTAAGTGACTCCTATTTTCAGATGATATAATTAAATGTTAGAGAAGTAATTTTTGTAAGGTCAGATACCAAATATGTGATGGGGAGCCAAGATTTCACTCTGGCTCTGACTAAAGCTCCTATTCACTTGTGTTGCCATCCCTGATCCCACTGGACAGTGAACTCCTAGAGTTCCTTCATTTTATGATACTGAGTATTGAAAGGCATTTGATACCCCAAACATAACCAGAGGCCCAGCAAAATCTTAAAGTATTATGTAGGTCGTTGCCTGAATGTTTGCAAGTTTGGAAGGGAAATTACAAATAATAGAAGTTCATCGTTTTGAAAAATATGGAGGGATGAATGATTTATTTAAGGATTATAAAGGAGTTTAATTCTAAAAAAGGTAGAGTAAGTATATTCTCTTTGGTGAAGGTATTATTTATGTGTGTGTGGTTTTTTTTCCCCCCAATTAAAGGAAGAAACTAATAATAACAAAGATTACAGCTTCCCAGCTGGCCTTGAAGACCATGTTTTGGAGGAGAATGTGTCACCTAACACAAGTATCTCAGCATTGATCCCTAGTGAACTTACCCAGAGTAACACAAGCCTTGGCAGCAGCAGCAGCAGTGGAGATATAGGGAAATCCCATTACTCAGCAGGTACGGGGAAGGACTGTCCTCTCTTCTAATACATGCCCTTACCTTCCCTTCTCCCATGACACGTACAGTAAGCCTCATTTGATGAGATGATCTCAACAAATAGATTTTGAATATAGCCACACCATACTATCACTTATTTTATATTGTCTACACATGCTGCAGTTAATGATTTTAGTTGTGTATATTTGTGGATGATATCATTCGTACTTAAACTTCAGTGTGTATCAGAATCACCTAGGTGGAGAATATATGATTATTCACTACATGATTCTTTCAACTTCTCAGGACATTTGAACTTTTTTATAATAGAAAACTGGATAAAATAGAATTATAATTTTAAAAAATAACAGAGCTAAGACATTTCAGTGTTACAGCAAAGGGATTCTCAAACTCTAGTATTTAAGCAGAAAGCTGGTTAAAAATACACAGTTCTAAGGCCCTATCCCACAGACTCAGTCTCAAAAATTTTAGCCTTGAGTTTGAACATTTCTATATATTTTTAAGCAAATTCCCCGGGTGATTCTGATATGTATATATAATACACACACCTTTTTATATTGAGCCATTTGAAAATAAATAGCAGATATCATATACTTCCCCCTAAATGCTTAAGTATGCATTTCCTAAGAGTAAGAACATTCTCTTATATAATGTGTTATGATGGTTACTTCTTTCTAGGAGAACTTCTGCTTCCAAGAGGCATAAAAGGACAGGACTTTGAAAAATCAGATCATGGTTCTTCTCAAAACACCAGCATGTCTAGCATCTTTCAGAATTGTGCAATGGAGGTAAAAACTCTATTTCTGCTCATGATAAAGTGGCTGTGAACATATTTTTATTTCAAAGTGACATTTAACAGAAGCCTTTGATACACTTGTTCACAGAATAATAAAACATTTTGTCGAATTTGTTTGATATCTTTGTAAGCAAAGCAGTAAACTGGTAGATTTACATGTAAAGTAATTGAACTCCTAATTCCAAATTTGATCAATAAAAGAAATAAAATTCTTTGTTTATTAAGGTAGAATGGTCTCTTGAGGTTGTCACTGGGGCGCTTTTCATGTCTGCACTTTCCTGCTCTTAGGTTTTGATGTCAAGTTGTTCACCGTGCAGAGCTTGTGGAGCCTTAGTTTATGATGAAGAAATTATGGCTGGATGGACAGCAGATGATTCAAATTTGAATACAACTTGCCCGTTCTGTAAAAGCAACTTCTTGCCTCTTCTCAATATAGAGTTTAAAGACTTCAGAAGCTCTGCAAGGTTAGTATTGTAAAAGCTCCCTTAAGAGGTAAGTGCCCCCCAACCATATGACTCCTGGGGAAAGAGTGAAATATTCATGGTATGTTCCAGGTGTTCTTTTCTTTTCTCTCCATCACTTTCTATATTTGAGTAGAAAATAATAGTAATATAGAAGATTACTTTTCCATTTTCCTTAACATATAATTAGCAATTAATTCTTACAGCTAAACTTTATAGATAATTGAAAATTCCAGTGTTAGTCTTTACTATAAACTTTCTGCCACAGTGACCTTAATTATGTCTTCTAGCAACAAATAAAAAGATGGAGGGTGGGATGCTTGAACTCTTCTTAACTGGTAGTCCTTTGTATAGTGAAATGACCAAATTCTGAACAATGAGGAGGAGTCTAGCTGATCTATACTCAGCCATTAAGTAATTGAGAGTTTGACCTAAGTAATTATACTTAATATTCTATTTATATTATGGAGCACTTCATATTGTCTACTTTTAACTGCTTTTAACAAAATACCCAATTGTATAGGTGTTTCCTCTTCATTTTTCCTTTTGGCTTCTGGTGTGGAGCTGAATGAAATCATACCCTATTTCAGTGGTTCTCAACCTTCTGGCCCTTTAAATATAGTTCCTCATGTTGTGACCCAGCCATAAAATTATTTTCGTTGCTACTTCATAACTGTAATGTTGCTACTGTTATGAATCGTAATGTAAATACCTGATATGCAGGGTGGTCTTAGGCAACTCCTATGAAAGGGTTGTTTGACCACCAAAAGGGGTCACGACCCACAGGTTGAGAACCGCTGCTCTAATTTCTGATGTACTATCAGTGGTTGTGTAAGGGCCCTCTTTTATTATCTTCCTCGCCCTGCCCATTTCCATTCTCATTGCTTTATCCAACAAAGACATTGTTCTGTCTGTGGTATATCCTTGAATATATATCCTTAAAAAATATGTTATTTTGAAGGATTATGTATTTTTAATTTACATAATTAGAATAATGCTGAAAGTCTCGTATTTTTGTAATCTTTCAGTTTAAAATCTTAGTTGCTATATGTAAATCTAGTTGATTTCTTTTCTCCTGTTGGAAGTTAATACCTCATTTTACTTACCTGTTATCCTTGTGTTGGATATTTCAGTTGCTTCTAGTTCTTTGTTGCTATAAATGTCACTGCAGTGATACAGTACAATGTAAAATACATTTCTACTTCTGGACTTGTGAAGTAGTTTCTCCCAGAATAAGTCTTACGAGTGAGACCATTGGGTTGTTTCATACATGATTTCAATAAACACCAGAAGATTGTTTCCCAGGTGGCGACACTCCCAGGACTAGTTTCTAAGGATTTTCATTGCTACACCTCCTTACCAGCATTTGGTATTACACTTTTCTGATTTTTATATTCTAATGAGTATTAGTGGTATCTCATTTTTGTTTGAATTTTTTTGAATACTAGAGAGTTTGAATGTCTCTTCTTATACTTGTTATTCCAGGACTTCCTATGAATTGCCTGTATTGTTACTCTTTTTTATATTAACCTTTCTTTTTCTTATTGATTTCTACCTTGAATATTCTTGAAATTAATTCACAGAAGAGAAATAATTAATTTTGCCTTCTCATCCATTAATTTTAAACCTTATGATTTGTGCTTTTCAAGTCTTGTTTTGAAAGTTCCTTCCCATCTGTAGGACATGAAAATCTTCTCCTGAACATTCTTCTGAATTTTAGGTCTTTGATCCCACATGCACTTCAAATTCCCATGTAAACACTGTTCTCTTCTTTTTGTCAAGATCATATTATTTTTATTCTTTGTGTTGTGTCTATAAGTTGCCCCATGTAGAATCATTTTTTTTGCTTATAGTTATACAATTATTTTAAAAAAATTTTAAATTTTAGAATAACTTTAAGTTCCTTAAAAATATTTCATCTGGAGTTTTTATTGGATTTGCATTAGATTTATGGATTAACAGGAAAAATAGACATTCAATATTCTCATCCGTGAGCATGGTATATAGCTTCATTTTTAAAAAATCTTTTTTATGTACTTTTATTCTCCATAAATCTTGTACTTTTTTGTTGAGTAACTGTTTCTTAAGCTGTTGTGGTATCTTATTTTATATTTTCTAAATGAAAAGGAACATTATTGATTTTTCTTTCTAATATGTCAGTATGGGAAATTTCATTCTTACAATTGTTTAAAGAATTTTTTTTGCAGTGATACCCAAATATCCACCCCCATATTCTACAATTACCATTTTACTGTACTTGCTTTATTACCTATTTATCCCTCCAGCCAAAAGTAAAATGTAGACATTTATATACTTCTCCTCCAAAGACTTCAGCATGCATATAATTACTGGATTTCAGTATTTTTTCTTTTGACGTAAAGTTGAGTATACAGTAAAATATACAAATTGTGAATGTATACGTTTGTATAAATTCAAACCTTTATCAAGATACAGAACATGCCCTGACTGGTTTGGCTCAGTGGATAGAGCGTCAGCCTGCAGACTGAAGGGTCCCAGGTTCGATTCCAGTCAAGGGCATGTACCTTGGTTGGGGGCACATCGCCAGTAGGAGGAGGTATGCAGGAGGCAGCTGATCGATGCTTCTCTCTCATCGATGTTTCTAACTCACTATCCCTCTCCCTTTCTCTCTGTAGGAAATCAATAAAATATTTAAAGGGAAAAAAGGGACAATAGAGCCCTAGCCAGTCTGCTCAATGGATAGAGAACATCAGCCTGAGGATCCCAGTTCCATTCCAAAGGGCACATGTCCAGGTTGCAGGCTCAATCCCCAGTAGAGGGCGTTGCAGGAGGCAGGCAATCAATGATTCTCATCAATGATGTTTCTAACTCTCCCTCTCCCTTCCTCTCTGAAATAAATAAAAAATATATTTTAAAAAAAGATACAGAACATTACTATTACCTCAGAAAGTTCTCTTAATACCCCTTGCAAGGCCCAGCCCTCACACTGTCCCCCCAGAAAGAGAAGGAGAGAGATATAAGAGGAAAATAAAACATTGAATTAATAGAGGGGAGAGGAAAGGACTAGAGACAAAATGGAGATTTTATAAGGGGGAAAAAGAGGTATCTAATAAAAGAGTAATATGCAAATTGACCATCACCCTGAGACACTTAAGCCACACCCACCAGCCAAGCCATGCCTCCCAGCCAACCAGAGCAGCTGTATGCAAATTAACCCAGCCAAGATGGAGGCCAGCAGCCACGGAGCTAGAGCAAACCAGAGGCTTCCGTTGCAACTGCCTGCCTAGGCTGGCTGAGCCTCTGGTCACAGTAACAGTGTTTCAATTATAGAAGCCACGGAGCTGAAACTAACAGGAGGCTGCATTACCTGCCTAGGCCTCAGCTTAAAGCAACAGTGTTTCAATTATAGAAGATAAGTAAACCCTAGAAACCTGATTCCAGCCAGCTTCGCTGGGCTGGGACGTTGGGTCAATGGGAGCTGTGGGCAGCCTGAAAACGGCCCTCAGCTGCTCACCCAGGCTGCCCAGGCACCCCAGTAGGGACCCAAAACCTGAAGGGACTGTGGGCAGCCTGAAAATGGCCCTCAGCCCCCCACCCAGGCTGGCCACACCCCAATGGGGTAAGGGTCCACACTGGGGGCCTTGGCCAGCCTGCAAACAGCCATCAGCCTCTCACCCAGGCTGGCCAGGAATGCCAGCCGGTGGACATCCCCCGGGGGGTCCCAGACTGTGAGAGGGCACAGGCCAGGCTGATTGACCCCCCCCCCCCCCAGTGCACAAATTTTTGTGCACCGGGCCCCTAGTTACAAATAATTACAGGTTGATAAATGTTAAAATGCTGCTGTTGCTTCTCTTTTTAAACTGAAAATTAATGTAATATTTTGCTTTTTATCTTCCTTCATAGTGTTTTTTAATGATTTTCAAAAACTGAAGGAATCTTACATTGAACTAGAAAGACCTCCTCTAGACCTTTCATTTGAATAGTTTAGGACAGGAGGGAAAGAATGAAAGCAGGAGTGCGTGAGTTTGTGTGTTTAAAATAGGCAATATTTCTATGGGTTACATGGTTCATTAATTACTGCTTTACCATAATGTGATTCTAAATATGAAATTTAGAGGACTTTAGCATTTATGAAGATTCTTTTTTATTTGGACTACTCCGTATTTTTTAGCTTTTTCCTGAAACCAAGTACCTCTGGTGACAGTTTACAAAGTGGCAGCATTCCATTGGCAAGTGAACCTTTGGAGCACAAATCTGTATCCAGTTCAGCAGAACCTGACTTGGTCAACTTGATTGATTTCCGGAAACATAACCAGACCATAACTGAAGAAACAAGTGCTGCAGTTGAATCTAGGTACCATATGGTATAGAGAACTCCTCACAGTAAATTGGATATCCTTGCAAAAATTCCATCTTTAAAGATAACCTGACTCCTGTAGGCATATTTCTGGCATTTAAAAAAATTAAACTGTTTACTACCTACCGTATATTGCTTAAATATTTAATGCATTAATTTGATGATTAACCATTTTTTAAACTATGTTTAATGTTTTACAGTGTTTTGTACAAAATGAACTTCTTAACCAGTAAAAAGTATTTTCCCCTTTAGTGTAACCATTGCAGTTTCCAAAGACATACTTTTAAATACTTATTGAATCAAATATTTATTGAGAGACTCTTGTATGCTAGGTATAAACACTAAAAATAAAAAAGTAAGTTCTGGTCTCTATCCTTAGGTGGATCATAGCCTGGTAGAAATTAAATACTTGTCAATGAATCGGCATGACTTATTTGCATGCAGCACAGTTCTTCTAGGTGATTTTGTTTAATAAAGATGAAATAATGTTTGAATAGAGCAACTGAATGGACACTTAATCTTTCTTAAATGAAACCTGTTGTATACCATATGTCCTTTTCCTAACCTTCACCAGAGTTATTTACTCTATCCTTAAGAATGCCTGAAGAGAATTTTATTTTTAAAAAGTGTATTTTTTTAAAATTGATTTTAGGGAGGGAAAGGGGGAGAGAGAGAGAGAGAGAGAGAGAGAGAGAGAGAGAGAGAGAGAGAGAGAGAGATAGAGAGATAGATAGATAGATAGATAGATGTGGCTGCCTTCTGCATGCCCCTTACTGGGGATGGAACCCAGAACCCCAGACATATATTCTGACTGGGAATTGGACTGATGATCTTTTAGTGCATGGTCTGTGGCTCAACCAACTGAGCCACACTGACCAGGGTGAAAATTATATTCTTGTCAGTACTGACTCCTCTTATATATGTTCAATAGACTAAAATTCATTGTAGAAAATACTCTAGCTCTACAGGTTTAGATTGTTTTACAGAACCAGTTTTCATTTTTTTTAAAGTGATGAAATAAAGAATGCCAGCGGAAATGTTCAAACTATGGAAATTTCACCTGTGCCTAATAGTTTATCAAAGCGGAATATATCTTTGACTCGAAGTCACAGTGTTGGAGGTCCATTGCAAAATATTGACTTTTCCCAGCGACCATTTCATGGTATTTCAACAGTTAGTCTTCCAAACAGTCTGCAGGAAGTTGTGGTATGTAACAGCACTATAATTATCTATACTAATAGAAGGGTAATATGCTAATTATACACACATCTGGATGTCCCTCCAAACAAAGCCATGGTGGCAGGGGCAGAGGCACTTAGGGGCGATCAGGCCAGCAGTGGGGAGCAGTTAGAGGGTGATCAGGCCGGCAGGGGAGGGCAATTAGGGGACAGTCAGGCCGGCAGGGGAGGGCAGTAAGGGGACGATCAGGCCAGCAGGGGAGGGCAGTTAGGTGGCGATCAGACCAGCAGGGGAGCAGTTAATGGCATTAGACTGGCAAGCAGAGGTGGTTAAGGGTGATCAGGCCAGCAGGCAGGTGAGCGATTCGGAGCCAGCAGTCCTGAATTGCGAGAAGGATGTCTGACTGCCGGTTTAGGCCTGATTCCTGCGGTCAGACATCCCCCAACGGGTCCTGGATTGGAGAGGGTGCAGGATGGGCTGAGGGGTCCCCCCCTTTCTCTGCACGAATTTTGTGCACCGGGCCTCTAATACTGTATACTCATGTAAGTATGTATTATTAGCACACTATATAATTCTTCTGTAGAAGATTTATATGACATGAAAAGTGATAAGAATTTTTCATAAACAGAACGTTTTAAAATTTCAAATATGTAAAAAAATTAACAGAAGAGTAACATGAGCCCCTTTGAGTCATCAAGATTCAGTAATTTTAAACTTACAGCCATTCTTTCATACATACCCTTATACTTTGCTACAAATTATTCTGAAGGAAATTTCAAATAACATATATCTCATTTGTAAATATTTCAGTATGTATCACACTAAAAATAATAAATAACATCAAGTTATTCAGTTTTTGTTCAAATTTCTAATTGTTTCAAAAACATCAAGTATGTTTGTAGTGTGAGGAATCAGGATCAAAGAAGGCCCATGCATTGCAATTGATTGATTTTTTTTTTTTGTTAGTCTTTCTTAATCTGTACACTTTCCTTTTTCCTCTTGTAATTATTTGTTGATTACAACCTAAAAATTGGTAATTGTACCTAGAAGCTTGGTCAAATTCAGTTTTGTTTTGTTTTGCTGTTTGTTTATTTTTATAAGACAACTTCATTAGTGGCAGCATGTTCCTCCAGTAGAGACATGAACTATCTTTGCGACTTAGTACCATGTTTCCCCGAAAGTAAGACACCCCCCCCTGAAAATAAGACCTCTCCGATAATAAGCCCCCCCCCCAACATAAGGCTTCCCTGATAATAAGTCCCCCCGAAGCTACCATAACTCTGGACTCTGGGCCATAGTGGTAGGCGCCACCGCGTAGCTCACTGTTGGCCTCAGCATAGTTGGAGCAGACAGGAAGTGCGAGGTCTCATTTAATCAAAACCCACGCCGCCGCCAGGACAAGCTGCTACCTGCTGCTTGCTCTGCCCTGACAGAGTGTGGCTGACTCACAATTCGACAGTGAGTCACGAGGGGCAGGTGTTGGGCACATTGTGTGGACACACAGGTAATAAATTTCCTTTTTTTTGTTGTTCAATAAATGTGTACCATATTTTTCTTCATGGAAAAATAAGACATCCCCTGAAAATAAGACCTGGTGCATCTTTGGGGGCAAAAATTAATATAAGACACTGTCTTATTTTCGGGGAAACAGGGTAGCTATTAATGCCCCATTGCCTAGATCAGGTTATTCATTTGGCGCTTATAAAATGATGATAGTCTGTTATCTTTATTAAATGGAATACATCTATGAAGAGAAACTTTCCCCAGGTCTTCTCCGTTTGGTTTTCTAATGATGCAATTTATATTTGAAAGGCAGTCCACCCCCTCCCCCCTATTTTTTATTAACCAGTTTTCAGAATAACAAGTTGGGTTCTTAGCATTCTCCAAGGTGACCTGTTAATTTGGGGAAATAGGGTGTCATTATGATTTTTAACGTTTATGTTTCATCCATTGCTGTCCTTATCCTTATTGATGTTAATTGCATTATCCCATCTTTGCTCAGCTAGAACTCTCTACAGATTGGTGCCTTATTCCTTGTGACACAACTCTAATAGTCTTTAAAAATTTTTTTAAGTTTTTTTGCTTTAATGACAAGATGTTTCATGCTCATGTTATATTATTTTCCTTCTCCAGATCTAGAGTCAGCCATTTCTCTAAGAAACACTGGCTCCTTTTAGAGGGAGATGATATTTAGATACCTCAGACTGGGTACTGGGGGTATTTATTACTTATTACTGAGTTAATTATAAGCATTTTATTCTGATTATATTATATACAGCTTATCAAGTCTAGGTTGTTGTTTTTCTTCATTCATTATTTGATTTATGACTGCTTTTTGTTGCAATCAAATGTGAAAATGATTTAGATACAGTTTTAAAGGGAGTCAAAGAATACAAACACAAAACATTGCCCCATCTCTTTAGAGTTGTAGGAGGGTAGATAAAGTCACACATATTTTTAGTATCATCATTATAAAACATCTGAAATGTAAACATTTATTAATTTTTAAATTGAAAAAAGAAAAATCAATCATACACAGCCCATTGCTGTTATCAACTTGATAGAAAAACTCCATCATGTTTAAAATAGGGTTTATTATATGGGTTATTAGTTTTATCTTATTTAACTGAAAGATAATTATGATTAAGTATTTTTTTGTTAGGTTTTCATTAGGATGTTCTTCTGCATGTATCAATGGTCAGGAAATAACTGATTTTGAAGGGTTGGAGAAGCATAATATCATTGATAAATACTTTACTTTTTTATTTATTTCAGAAAGAGGAAGGGAGAGGTAGAGAGTGATAGAAACATCAGTGGGAGAAAACCACTGATTGGCTGCCTCTGCAAGCCCCACACTAGGGATCAAACCTACAACCTAGGCATGTGCCCTGACTGGGAATCGAACTGTGATCTCCTGGTTTATAGGTTGATGCTCAACCACTGAGCCACACCGGCAGGCCAGAGAAGTACTCTTAAACATACAGAATTAAGTAGGTAATATTCACTATTTTTGTATTTTTATTTTTTTAAGGATCCTTTAGGAAAAAGACCCAATCCTCCCCCTCTTTCTGTGCCCTACTTGAGTCCTCTAGTGCTTCGTAAAGAACTTGAATCTTTGCTAGAAAATGAAGGCGATCATGTGATCCACACATCCTCTTTCATCAATCAACATCCGATCATTTTCTGGAACCTTGTGTGGTATTTCAGACGTTTGGACCTTCCTAGTAACTTGCCAGGACTTATCCTCACATCTGAACATTGTAATGGAGGTATACAGGTAGAGTGTCAACCTCTATACTTATATTACATTGGTGTTGGTTAGGATGAGGCTTAAAGTAACAGAATAATGGTTTAACAAGATGTAGGTTATTTCTCTCACTTAAAAGTTTCGATAGGTGGTCCAGGAATGTTACTGTTAGGGACCTGAGATGCTTCTTTTTGCTCAGCTGTATATGACTTCCATTTCCAAGTTCTACACCAGGATGGCTGACTCTTCTTTTAAGCTATCACATTCACATTCCAGTTAACAGTAAGGAGAAAAATGGATAGAAAAGAGTATGTCTTTCCTTCTTTAGGGACAGTTCCTGCAGTTGCACATAATATTTCCATATGTAGTCATTTGTCCTGATCTTAGTTATATGGTCATTTCTAGTTGCAAGGAGGCTAGAAAAGGAAGCTTTTATTTTGAACTATCATATTCCCAGATGAAATTCTCACGGCAACCTTATTTTAAAAGACTCATGTTCTGTACACCTGAAATGAATACAAAATATAATTGAAATAAGAATAAGGACCCATATTATCCATATTTTTCAGATGATGTAATTAAGTTAAATAAGTAATGTTTGCAAGTCATAACTAATATGTGATGGGGAGTCAAGATCTCACTCTGGCTGTGTCTAGCTCTAAAGTTCCTACTCAACTGTCCTGGGAATCCCAATCCTATTGGAGACAGTGAGCTCCTAGAGTTCCTTCATTTTGATATTGAATATTGAGGGGCACCCACACCCAAACATACACCAGGGGCACAACACAATCTTAAAACAGTATAAACTATTTTGACCCATTTATTTTAAGTAGTAGTCAGTACAAGAAGATAGTAGAAACTGTTACACTTACTCTTGCCTTGAAATTTTTTGTACTGGCAGTTAATCTTTCATGTAGCCACTGTGCTAGTTACCATGTTGTAACTAGCACAATGTATCCTTGAAATTTAGAATGAGAAACCTGTACTTCAGAAAATAAGAACATAAATCTTCAGATTTAAATAGAAATTGTTGCACAAAATTGTAGGTTCAGAGTTTTGAAAGAACTCATCTGATTTATATAATCAAGTTTTGCTAGATCCCCTGGTAGTTATGATGGTAAGGGCACTAATGCTTTCTGTTGATCTTTTTTAGCTTCCTCTATCATCTCTGGCCCAAGATAGCAAACTTGTGTACATTCAGCTGTTATGGGATAATATCAACCTTCATCAGGAACCAGAAGAGCCTCTGTATGTCTCATGGAGGAATTTTAGTAAGTAAAATGGAATTAAAGACATAAAAGACTTAAACTGGAAACAACTCAAATATCTATCCACACATGAATGAATAAGCAAATTGTGGAATAAGCTACCCATACAGTAGAGTGCTAATTAGCAATAAAGAAGGATGGACTACGGGGAGTTGGGAGACTACAAATGGTGTGAAGAGAGAAACAGGTCCTTTTGCATTATTTTAAATTTTTTTATTCATTTTTAGTATCTCCAAGATTCTATTTTGGTTCACATTGATTTACTATTATATTGACCCATTTAACTATGGCAGGTCTCTAAATGAGTTTGGTTAGATATTTGGAGACTAAATTCTATATAGTGGGAGAGTAAACTGGATGTGTTGGAATAGTATAATTTCAGTTATATGGATACTAGCCCAGTGCACAAAAATGTGTGCACTTGGGGGAGAGGGGTCCCTCAGCCCGGCCTGTGCCCTCTAGCAATCTGGAACCCCTCAGGAGATGTCCACCTGCTCACTTAGACCCGCTCCCCAGATTGGGCCTAAGCTGGCATCCAGACATCCCTCTGGCAGCCCAGGGGCCCTCAGGGAATGTCCACTTGCCAGCGGGAAGCAGGCCTAAGCTGCAGTCAGATATCCTTATCTCTGCTGAGGAGGCAGGAGAGGCTCCCGCCATCACTGCTGTGCTGGCAGCTAGCAGCCTGGCTTGTGGCTGATCCGAGCTCCCCCTGTGGGAGTGCACTGAGCATCTGCCCCCTGGTGGTCAGTGTGTGTCATAGTGACCAGTGATTCCCAGTTGTTCTGCTGTTAGGGTCAATTTGCATATTACCCTTTTATTATATAGGATAGAAGCCTGGTGCATGGGTGGGGGCTGGCTGGTTTGTCCTGAAGGGTGTCCCGGATCAGAGTGGGGGTCCCGTTGGGGTGTCTGGCCAGCCTGGGTGAGGAGCTGAGGGCTATTTTCAGGCTGGCCACATCCCCTTCAGGCAGGGGGTCCTGCTGGGGTACCTGGCCAGCCTGGGTGAGGAGCTGAGGGCTATTTTCAGGCTGGCCACATCCCCTTCAGGGAGGGGGTCCTTGCTGGGGTACCTATCCAATCTGCCTGAGGGGCTGATGGCTGTTTGCAGTGAGGCTGGCTGGAATTTATTTAACTTCTAAAGTTGACACTTTGTTGCTTTAACCAGAACCCAGTTCGGGTTGCCCCTGACAACCCAGGCTCCCAGCGCTTCCTTGAGCCCAAGGCTGGAAGCAGGTCTCTGGGGTTTATTTATCTTCTATAATTGAAACTTTGTTGCCTTGAGCAGAGGCCACAACCGGCCTAGGCAGACAAGAACCTTAGCTTCCTGCATTGCTGGGGCAAGCCTCCTGCTTGTTCCAGCTCTGTGGCTGCTAGCTGCCATCTTGGCTGGGTTCATTTGCATATAGTCGCTCTGATTGGCTGGTGAGCATGGCTTAGGTGTAATGGAGTGAGGGTCAATTTGCATATTTTTTCTTTTTAAGATTCGTCTCAAAGATTCTAGCTTATTTTTAGTTATTCATATTTAGAATGTATTTTTACAGGTTTTGTTGTTAATCTTCACCCAAGGAAACTTTTCCATTAATTTTTAGAGAGTGGAAGGGAGGAGTGAGAGAGAGAAAAACGTGGATGTGAGAGGGACGCATCAATTGGTTGCCTCCACCAGGGCTGGGGATAAGCCTGCAACCAAGGTACGTGCCCTTGACTGGAATTGAACCCGGGATCTTTCATTCTGAGGTCCAACACTCTATCCACTGAGCTAAACCGGCTAGGGCTATAATGTGTTTAAAGAGTTATCATCCAGTTCAGAAACTGTGAGTAAATAAGAAATCACAATCAATCAGCAAGTAAGTGAGCAAGTACTATCAACAGGCAGTTCATGGAAGAAATATTCAATGACTTATATAAACTAACTAGGGGCCCGGTGCACAAAAATTTGTGCACTCGGGGGTCCTTTTGCCCGGCCTGTGCCCTCTCACAGTCTGGGACCCCTTGGGGGATGTCCACCTGCTGGCATGCCTGGCCAGCCTGGGTGAGAGGCTGATGGCTGTATGCAGGCTGGCCAAGCCCCCCAGTGTGGACCCTTACCCCATTGGGGTGTGGCCAGCCTGGGTGAGGGGCTGAGGGCCATTTTCAGGCTGCCCACAGTCCCTTCAGGGTTTGAGTCCCTACTGGGATGCCTGGCCAGCCTGGGTGAGGAGCTGAGGGGCGTTTTCAGGCTGCCCACAGCCCCTTCAGGGTTCGTGCACTGGGGGGTGGGAAGGCTGGTGAGTGCAGGCCTGGACGTTTCCCACCGGAGGGCCCAC
>PVJC01025922.1:0-24416 GCA_004026665.1 Murina feae | reverse complement strand
GCACACACACATACTCCACACACATCATTACAGGACAGCCTTTATTCTTCATCTTCATCCTCCTCTTCATCATCATCATCATCCTCTTCTTCCTCCTCCTCATCTTCTGGTTCGTTTTTCTTCTTTGAGCCAGTTGGCCTGCCAGGGCCCTTCTTTCCCACTTCACTTTTGCCCTTGGCACGGTATGCAGCAATATCCTGAAATATTGTCAAGAAAAGAAAATCAACATCCGGTGTCATTTCTCAACTGAAAACCACTGCGTGTAAACAATCTAAGCTTATTGACCAATAACCCTGGCAAATGTTTAAAAAAAATTTATTTTTGACAGCATTTGTTCCCTCTAGGCTTTAGGAAGCTTATGATGTAAAACGATGGGGTGGCATTAGATCCATGTAAAAATTTCACTACTAACATCCCTTTACCTTACTTAGCCCCCCCACACCACCCTTCAACTTCAGATTTTTTATGTATCTACATAAAATACATTTGGCCCTCCACTTTTTCAAACTAAGAGCCCTATATAACCACAAAGGAGTCTCTACGTAGGAACCTACCAGTGCTACAACACTGATTGCAGGCAAAAGAAAGGAGATTTCTCAATTAGTTTGTTCTGCCCAAGTTGTGCAAAGCACAGCTGACAGCTATTAATACGTGATTATCTATCTACACTTCCCAACTTCCTACCCCACTTATATCTCCTTCTAACATACTTAGACACCAGCTGCCTAATTTCAACCCTGGCTTTAAAAAGCGTACCTTTTCGTATTTCTCCTTTAGCTTGGCTGCTTTTTGCTCATAGGGTTGCTTATCTTTGGCTGACTGTTCAGACCACATTTCACCCAATTTCTTCGCAGTATCCCCAATGGACAAACCAGGGTGTTCACTTTTGATCTTTGGGCGATGTTCAGAGCAAAACAGGAAGAAGGCAGATCTGAAAGGAAGTCACAGAGTTAATAAACTGAAAAACCAAGGGGCAATTCGAGCGATTTAAGAAAACAAAAACAAAACACTCACGGAGGCCTTTTAGGAGCATTGGGATCTTTCTTCTTCCCCTTCTTGTCACCTTTGGGGGGAACGTAATTTTTCATCTCCCGGTCGTAGCGAGCTTTGTCGCTCTTTGCCATATCTTCGAACTTTGACTTTTCCTTTGCAGACATGGTCTGTGAGCACGACGACAGCGGTTACAAACACAGCAACACTGGAAGCTACACACACCCAAAGACCATCTTAACGGCCACATTTTCCTTATAACTGCCTTGTGCTTCACTACTCTGAAGCAAAAACCTAAAGTAACCGAGCGAGGCATCAGGAGAGAGCGCTGCAAAGTTACAAGTCAACTGCCTGCCTCGTGTCCTGGCCCCCACACGCACCTGAAAACGCTGGGCTCGCGTCTGCATTCGCGACTCACCTTCCATCTCTCGGAGCACTTCTTGGAGAACTCGGAAAAGTTGACGGAGGAGTCGGGGTGTTTCTTCTTGTGCTCCTCCCGGCAGGTTTGCACGAAGAAGGCGTACGAGGACATCTTGCCCCGCGGCTTGTTGGGGTCTCCTTTACCCATGATGACAGACGGCGTCCACCTAGCCGGGCGAGAGCCAGGGGCTGGGCGCCGGCGGGGCTCGGCTTCCCGCCCAAATCCGCGCCCGCGCGCCCGCGTCCCGCCTCGCGAGAGCGGCCGCCCGAGCCCCACTGCCCCGCCGGCCCGCCCGCCCTGCGGCCGCGGCGACACCGCTTCCGCGTACTCGGTCCTCCGCGGCCCGACCCAGGCCGCCCCCACCGAGTCTCCGCGCGACCGACGACGTCCTTCCCGAAGGCCGGGGCCGGAGCCGCCGCCGCCGCCCGCTCCGGGCCCAGGCGCAGGAAAGGAACTCGGCGGGCGCCCTCGAAACCCCTTTCCTGACAGAAATGTCCTCTGACTCGCACATCGCGAGCCCCACTCAAAGTTGTCTCGCGGCCGACATTTAAAAAAACTCCCGGAACCGAGCGCGGACGAGCTTGCCGCCCGCCCACCACAGCCCCCGGCTCTCAGCGGCCCGCACCCGAGACTCCGCGCGCCGCCGAGAACCGCCCCGAGCCACAGCGTCCAGGCCGGCTGGAAGGCTGCGTGGAGGGAACAGCAGCCCACACACCCGGGGGTGCAGAGGGGGTTCTTGCCTGGTGGTAGCTTTTCCTCAGAGTCCCGCCGAGCGGCCGGGTCCGACCGAGACGCTCCCTCGCTGGTCTCCGGCGTGAACTGGTTTGTCGCTAAGCCAATCCTCAGCCTCTTGTTTTGCAGAGCTCTCCGCGCCACCGCAGCTTGAAAGCTGCACCGCAGGCCACACCCCGCCTCTGTGATTGGGCCTGGTGATTATTCAAACTCGTAAAAGCCCCGCCCCTTCCCAGCGGAGGCTTCCTATTGGTCGGAATCCCGCCGGGCCCGTCCCCTCATCCCCAGCCTAGCATGTTCGGTGGGTCACCCAGGTCGTTAACTCTCAGACCCGTTAGAACCGGTCAGGGGAGGAATGTACTGCTCGATCCTGATTGGCGGCGGGAAGAAGGTTTGAAAAATGGCGGGCCTGACGCTGACTGGCCAGGGCAATAAACCGAAGCGGGGGGAGCGGTTGGCCCGAAAGGGAAAGCCCCGCCAGATTTAAAAATACCGAGTCGCGAGCTTGGGGGTTGTTGTCCAGGGCTGGCGGCGGCGGCTGGCTTTGCGGTCGCTGAGGTAACTGGCAGCTGCCCTGCCCCTGCCCCGACCGCTTTCCAGGCCTAGAGCTCCTCTGCCCCGGCCGAAGGGTAACGGGAAAGGCGGGGGAGCGCTTGCCCTGCGAGCCGCTGGCCCAGCTCCGCCCGTGGCCGCTGAGGTCGGAGTGCAACTCCGGGAAGACGAGCGCGGGCGGGGGACCCGGGCGAGGGCGCGGGAGGACAGCTGTGCCCGCCTCCCGAGGGCTGTTACAAGCCCGTCTGGAGAGTGAGGCGCCTCCGCCGGCGGACTTTCCCTCGGACGCCGCCTCCCTCCCTCCCTTCCCGCTTCGTCTCGGGTGTCACCGGCCGGGAGGTAAACAAGGGCGCCCGAGGCTTCCGAGGGGGCGGAGGCGGGCGGCTCTCCCAGGCCCCACCCCGCGGCCCCGGCCGCGCTTCCCGGCGTCCGGGGGGGCCTCCGCACCTTTGGCCGGCCCAGCTGCCACCTTGTTACTCCTTGTCTCGTCCCTCTAATGGGATAGTTGTGGTTTTTTTAAAAAGTTTTTAAATTCTAAGGCCCGTCTGAGAGCCCCACGCCCAGTGGCACGCATTCAGCAAGCGCGTCCCGCTGCACCACCTGGAGGCGGGCCCGCGCGAGCCGCCCGGGGGCGGGGGGAGTCGGCCGGGACGCCGGGGCCGCGGCGCGTTCCGTCGGGAAGGCCCTTTTTCCGCCTTGGCCCAGGTGTTGCCCCGACTGTTGGTTTGGGCGGATTTCGAATGGCCCTGTTTTTCCCAGCGTCGGTTGGGCCCATGTGCTCCGGCTTGGTTCGTTCGTAATCGGTAACCAAGCCCGGTAGAACCTCGGAACCAGCAGCTGTTGATCCAGATTGACTGAAGAAAAACTGGGTTCTTTATCATGTGTTTTCCCTGGAAACACGTATTAGTGGCACGTCATGCGTGTATCTAATGTTTCTGAGTTTAAAAATAAGTTTGAAAAAATGTAATGCATTAGCGATGGATGATTTCGTCCATTTGAATTTCTGTGTGCGTTTATAGCACCATTGGAACTGACCCTGTTGGAGAATAAGTTCATTGCCGATGTAATGGATTAAGAGGAGGTCATACTAAGCGGGGCGGGTCCCTAACCTAATATAACTGGTGTCCTTATAAATAGGGGGAAATTGAGCACAGATACAGCCCTATATAGAGGTAAGATTATGCGAAAAGACCCAATGAGAAGGTGGCCATCTACAAGCTAAAGAGAAAGGCCTGGGATAGAGCCTTCCCTTACAGCCTACAGGTGAAGCCAACCCAGCCAATTTACATTCATTCTTTACTCCATCACAGCAGAGAACAGGGAAACATTTCTATATTTAATCTACTTTTACCGTTGATGTGAAGACTTCACGCTCACGCTGTACTTCCTGACCTAGAAATAACATTGAGATGCACAGTGAAGTGAAAAGTGAAGGTCTAAGTGTAATAATAGCCAGTTGTTGGTTATGGAACAACCTTTTTTAAAAATAAAAATTATATACAGCATCTGGTAGCACAAACGAACGAATCTAATCTCAAATGTAGTTCTGAAAAGATGGATTAAATACACAAGAAACCTAGTTCAGTATTATGAATTACCTGGCATACTATTATGATGAATAGAGAACTGAAATTCCTATAAAGAGGTAATACTAAAGATGTTTCTCATTGTGTTTCCAATCTGGTTATGGTTCTAAATGGGAAAATAAGATTGTATTTCTAAAACTCAACTTTAGGACCATTTCTTTTCAATAACATCAATTTCATATATTCTAAAATAATTTTTGAAGTTGATTTTTATTAAAACGATGCATTTCTCTAAAGATAATAAAGAGGAAAGTGATTGCTCTTCATTTTTTAAAAATATAAATCAAAATCTAGCAAGGGCTTGTGGTTTTGAATAGTATACTTAATATTTCTAGGCTTTTGATTAAGAAATTATAAAATGACATTTTGGGGAATCTAGTGCCATTCAGCTTTTAAATTTATGATTCTATAATTCTGTAAATATGTAATCATAATGTGGGGAACTACATATTTTAACTTTTGTAATAGGTGGTCAAGAGATTATAACTAAAAGTTTAAAAGATAATTTGGTTTCTAAGAAATTCTTTGGTTATGAACACCAATTAGTTGTGAACCCCGTTACTTCAAACAGTATTTGATTACATAAAAGTTTATAGCTACCCAAATATAATAAACTATATATATAGACCAAACTTTATATATACATACTAGTGGCCCAGTGCACGAAATTCATGCACATTAAAAGGAAATTAGAGGAAATATATTAATATTGCTATTTGCCCTTTATAAAAGAAGTGTCAGAGATGAAAGAAAATTAGTAAAATGCATATAAAAAGCTCCCTCCTGTCAGAATCTTGGGCACACCACGGTACCCAGAGTCAAGTCCCTACCCACCCACCCACACAGGCTCAAAATTGCAGGAGGCCTGGCTGGCCCCACCCCCATTGGGTGAGACCCAGACCTGGACAGTCCCACCCCTATCAAGCTCTGCCTGGCAGGCAGGTGCAGCCTTAGGTCCCCTGGCAAGCCCTCAGGTCCCCTGGCCCAGCACTGGGGTGGCCCGAGGTCCCCTGGCCTGAAGCCAGAGTGGGGAAGCATGGCCTGAGGTTCCCCGTCAAGTCCCACCAGGTAGGTGGTGCGGCCTGAGGTCCCCTGCTCCAGCCAGGTGCCACACAGCCTCAGGTCCCTGCTGATAAGTCGTTATGCATCACAGCATGACAACCATTTGCATATTAGCCTTTTATTATTACTAGGGGCCTGGTGCACAAAAATTTGTGCACTCGGGGGGGTCCCTCAGCCCGGCCTGTGCCCTCTTGCAGTCTGGGACCCCTCTGGGCATGTCCACCTGCTTGCATGCCTGGCCAGCCTGGGTGAGGGGCTGAGGGCTGTTTTCAGGCTGCCCACAGTCCCTTCAAGGTTTGGGTCCCTACTGGGATGCCTGGCCAGCGTGGGTGAGGGGCTGAGGGCCGTTTTCAGGCTGGCCACATCCCCTTCAATGTTTGGGTCCCTACTGGGGTGCCTGGCCAGCCTGGGTGAGAGGCTGAGGGCTGTTTGCAGGCTGGCCACATCTCCCATTGACCCAAGCTCCCAGTGAGGCTGGCTAGAAGGTTTCTAGGGTTTATTTATCTTCTATAATTGAAACTTTGTTGCCTTGAGTGGAGTCCACAGCCGGCCTAGGCAGGCAGTTTCCTCCATCGCTGGTGCAACTGAAGCCTCCTGTTTGCTCTAGCTTCGTGGCTGCTGGCTGCCATCTTGGCTGGGTTAATTTGCATACCGTACCTCTGATGGCGTGGCTTGGATGTTAACAGATGAGGATTAATTTGCATATTACTCTTTAATTAGATTAGATTAGATTGCTCTGTCATCTTAGTCTTCTAATAAAATGATTTTACCAGAGTTTTCCCCTTCCTAAATGATACCAATATAGCACTTTATTTGCCAAACTTTGCCAGAGTTCAGCAAATTATAATAACATAAATATTTAGCAATAAAATAATTATGAATTAGGCTTGAAGCTGTTTCCAAAGTAGATCCCCTATCCTCTAAGTACAAATAGCTATTCTGTAAACTGGAATTTATCCATAGCAATGTCAGTCTGGCAGGATTGTGTAGAAATAAATTATCTGGGTTTTGAAATTCCTGTCGTTTATTCAGTCAGTTACCTTAAGAATTTGAACTTTTCATAATCTGATAATAAAGCCTGATAGCAAAATCCTGAGTGAAAGAGAATATTATATATATTCTCTTTTGAGCAGTAAATAAATTGTCAGTAATTTATTATTTATTAATTCATATAGTTAGCCAAAATGTACTATACTCTACATAAGATAAGTTGCACATCATTGTTCTCTCAAGTTGTATAGTTAATATAAAAAACTGAAACCATTACTCTGCACATATAATAGTTTCAAAGATGAATCTTAATATTTTCAAGTTATTTCAAAGACTAAGAGGAGTAGGATAAGCACACTGAAGAATTATCAAATAGGCACATCCACTTAGGGGGAGATCCCTGGTCTTGAGAGCTAACTGCATATTCACTTTAGAGTTTTAACTTAGTGATATAGTTAAACAATGTATTTTTGAATAAATGAAATGAAAATTCCAGGTTAATAAAAAATAAAAAAAACCTCTCATCCCACTGGTAGCATTTTCAATAAAAAAAAATGGTAAGCAATGTTATTTTGTTTTTCTTCAAAAAACATTAACTGCCTGGCCATTGTGGTTCAGTGATTGAGCATCAACCTATGAATCAGGAGGTCAAGGTTTGATTCCCGGTGAGGGCTCGTGCCTGGGTTGTGGGCTCGATCCCCAGCGTGGGGCATGCAGAAGGCAGCTGATCAATGATTCTCTCTCATCATTGATGTTTGTATCTCTCCCTTCATCTCTGAAATCAATAAAAATACACTAAAAAAAAAAACCCACAAAAAATTAACTATTTTTGTGAATCATTATGAACTAAATGTCAACCAAAAGAGTTACTTATTTTCTCAAATCCTCCACTGCCACAACTGGGGCAGGGTGGGGGGTAGGGGAAAAGAGTGCAAAATTCATGTTTTTAAATGCATTGGAGTTATATTGAACCAATCAGAAAATAATCCAAACTAAAATTTCAGAGCGCTTCATAGGTATGTTGTGATATAGGGGAACAATCTGTACATTTTAGGTATAAGAATCAATCTGAATAGGCCCAAGAATAAGGACTTTTATAAAGGGAAAGAAAATCTACTAAGTTTTTAGCAATTATATGGAGTTAACACAATCAGTGGGAAACTAGAGGACACATAAACATATGTAATGATCTATTTTCCACACAGATAGGCTGAATTCTCAGGTGGTATGAGAGGCTGGAGCATTGTGTCAGAAGCCTCTAAAAGACAAAGTGAAATCTAGGGTTTCATTGAACTTTGTAGACAAAAGTCTGGCTGGAGTGAGAGGGTCTGCCAAAAACACATCATTGGTCTCTTCCTGAAAACATTTGCTGTATAGATAGAAATGTGGAGAGACAAGCTTCAAACCCCCAAAGAGCAGAATGAATTTTCTCAGGGCTAAGGTGACAGAGATTGCCAAGACCTCAATCAAAGCCAGTTTGACAACCCTAGCTGGTTTGGCTCAATGGATAGAGCGTTGACTTGTGGACTGAAGGGTCCCAGGTTTGATTCTGGTCAAGGACACGTGCCTGGGTTGTGAGCTTGATCTCCAATAGGGGATGTGCAGGAGGCAGCTGATCAATGATTCTCATCATCGATGTTTCTATCTCTCTCTTCTGTTAAATAAAAAACTTAAAAAAGCGAGTGTGATACATGCAAATAGTATGGTGAAGGCCTGGGGTGGAGCAGCGGCTGAGTGGAGTGGGGAAGCAGGGAGGCTGGGTGAAAGGGGGCGGGGGGCGGGTAGAATGGGGGACATCTGTAATACTATCAATAATTTTTAAAAATTGAAAGTGAAAACAACCCATGTGACAATGTCTGAGGAATAGGAATAAGCCAAAGGTGAACTGGATCTTACTAAAACTTTCTAACTCAGCCTGGTTACGTACAGCTCAAATCTCTCACTGTTTTGAGATAATCATCCCCTTATCTTTCTACCTACCGGAGGGGTTGATTCTGCCTAACAAGGGAAAGATCAAATCTGCTCTAGTAGAAAAGATTATCTGAAATGTGTCATAATAAAAAATTTGAAAACTGAAGACAGAAAATCTTAGGAACCAGAGGGAAAAGACATAGTAAACTTTAAAAGCAACACTAAGTCTGAATTCTAACTGTTCAACAGAACTAGGAAATCCAGAAGACCATAGAATGACATCTTTGAATTACTGAAGAAAAGAAATGCTAACCTCAAGGTCTATATTCAGGAGAAAAGTTCTCAAGAATTAAGGCAAAATACAGATGTTTTCAGAAAAACAAACGCTGAGAGAAGTTATTGCTTAAGGAAAATGGTTCTAAAACCTAAGAAAGAGAAAATGAACACAGAGTAAGTATGTTCAATTTAAGTGTATTATTTGTTTAAAACAGCAATAATGTCCTGTAGGTTTTTATAATGTGAAAATGGAATATATAGCGATAGTACAAAAGATAAAAAGGATAAGTGGAGTTAAATTGTTATAAGGATCTTTCATTGTTCAGAAAGTGATAAAAGTAATAACTTATATCAAGTTGTAATATGCCTAGCATACTGTACTTTGGCATGTGCAAAAGTTTATATTTAGATCTGTGCATATGCAAAAATTTATCCTCCTAGTCATAGGATACAAGTCTTAAATTAGTCTATGCTAAAATAACCAATGACTAATGGCTACTAAGCATATGAAAATTCATGCAACATCACTAATCATTAGGGAAATGCTAATTAAAAGCCCTAATAATAAGCCCACTAGAATGGCTATAATCAAAAAAGAAAAAAGCAAGGATTGTTGAAGATGTGGTAAAATTGGGACACATACATCTCTAGTGGTAAGGTAAAAGGATAGTTACTATAGAAAACAGTTTGGTGGTTTCTCAAAATGAAATATACATTTACCCACTAGGAGATTTCACTCCTAGGCATCTACCCAAGAGAAATGAAAACTTAAGTTCGAACATACACTCTTAAAAATGTGTGTGCTGGTTGTTTTTTTAAGGCTATGACATTTTTTCACTTGCAGAGCACTGCATTCAAAATAGTGAAGAACAATTTAGCCCTTAACAACGAAAGCTGAAGAATACAGTATGATTCCAAAAATAAAGGAATCTTTTGAGAGGAAGTGAGTACAACTTAACCTATTTTTAAAAAGTTGAGTCATCTTTTTGTTATTCTTCATGCTATAAGCTTCTGCATTGTACTCATAGATCCACCAGTTCCTGTCTTCAATAATTGCTTTGTAACAATATTGTTGAGATCAGACTCAAACTCAAACCTATGACCTGAGAACTCTAACTGCACATACTTAAAGTCTTTGTATCACCATTTCCCTCTTTTGGGCCATTTTTCAGAAGCTCTTCGTATAGAGCGAGTAACTCCCTTGAGGAGTGTGACCGGCAGCCAAACTGCCTGTTTCCTCAGATAGCCACACATGTACTCTGCTAAGAATGCAGCAAGTACTAGTATATATCTTCTCTGATTTTCCTGAACTGGGTTGTATTTGCCACTTCTCTCCTCATCCTGTAAAACTGTTACTGACAGCCAGCAGCTAAGTCTATTTCAGGGAAGAAGAAGCATTTTGAAACAGAAAACAATTCCAGGTACATTTGAGAGTTATTCTTAGCTAGATCATGAAGAATAGTTGATAAGGCAGAAGGAATAATGGCAAGTGATGGGGCTGTGACAGAGTGGAAATTACTAGTTAACTGCTGATTATGATAGAGCATAACTAACCCTTGTGAATAAGGATAAAGAGGCTTGACTGCCTGGAAATAGTTATCATGACCCTCTCTTGGCCATATCATCTATCCTGTTAACAAATATGGTTACCTTATCAAACATTGAGACTTCCTACTTCTGCAATGCATCTTCTACAAGGGCTGCTAGAAAGGTAAAAGTGCACATGTGCTCTGTCTGTATCAGCAACTGCAGGCAATTGTGCTCCCTGTCTATTGCTAAGACTAGGACTAAGAAAACTTCAATATGAAATTCCCAAGCCTTTCACATTGGCACTCAGTCTCTGAGAAGGAAACTGCAAGGATTACTTCCTGCAAATATTTTTCTAATATCCTCAGAAATTCTGTGTTATTAAGGATAACTGTGATGTCATGCTGAACTGGAATTGTTAGGTCAGATGGAGAGTTCCAAGCAGTGGATACAGCTTACCATACAAGTGAGGCAGCAGCAGAGAGATCATTTCTCCAAGCCTTGGGAACATGGAATCTAATAAAGGAGATTGTAAAATCTGGTCCATTCTGTGAATAGTCATTTCAGTTGGATTTCACTTGCAAGTGGGCCCCGGCCAACTGCTTCAAGTGAGTAAATTTCAACTTCAATCTTAGCAGAGAATGCGTGCTGGCTACCTTGTGTCAGTGATATACTTCCTTGTTGGGGATGGTATGTCGGAACCACCAGTTTAGCGCAAAGATCAGAATGTTTGCTCACTCCACTTGTAAAAGCGGTTACTTCTTGGGCTGAGGAAGGCTCTATGTCTATGGTTGAAATGGAGAGAAGGAAGGACATGTAGAACAGTATTGTTGTGCTTGCAAGTGCTCTTTATATACTGGCGTGAATTCCTGAATTAAACATTGGGGACTAAAGAAAAGTACCCTGGCACTAATGATTTGGCTAGTCTACCAGAGGATAGGCCTTAGGTGACATGATGTCACTATGCTGATTTTCTATCTAGCCAATGACAGTTTAAAATTTGGTAATGATTGAAAATTGCAAATTCTGGTATAAATAC
Source organism: Murina feae (assembly GCA_004026665.1). Classification (NCBI taxonomy): domain Eukaryota; kingdom Metazoa; phylum Chordata; class Mammalia; order Chiroptera; family Vespertilionidae; genus Murina; species Murina feae. Next base: position 13,330 of record PVJC01025922.1, on the reverse strand, counting down.
TCATGACATATTTATACTTTATCCCCTAAATTTTGTCACAATGCTTAGTAGTTTGATTGTATTTAGAAATATGTTCACAGCCCTAACCGGTTTGGCTCAGTGGATAGAACGTCAGGCTGTGGACTGAAAGGTCCCAGGTTCAATTCCGGTCAAGGGCATGTACCTTGGTTGCAGGCACATCCCCAGATGATATGCAAGAGGCAGCTGATCGATGTTTCTCTCTCTTCAATGTTTCTAACCCTCTCCCTTCCTCTCTGTAAAAAAATCAATAAAATATATTTTTTTAAAAAGTCACCTTTAAAAAAAATAAAATAAAATGTTCACAAGCAATATGAGATTTTCAGATGTACTTTAAAAATATCTATATTTAAAACAGAATTCTATTAGACTAAAAAATACACTTCTGCATAATTGAATATTAGACTAAATAATAAAGAAAGAGAAGTGTTTATACTTGGAGGACGAGCTGAAAGGTTAAAGGACAGTAAGTTGACCTTCTTAAACTTCAACAGAAATTCTAGGAATTTCTGAAACAAATTCTCTGGACAATGATTCTATCCTTGTATAGACACAGCAGAATTCTGTCTATTCCGTAATCTCTAAGCCTATCTCATTCCTACTTTGGGTGGTTATTTGGGGGAGGAGGGTTGTCTTCAGGATCTTGGTAATGGAGTAACTATAGCCCTAGAATCTGAGTCTGCTCTACCTACTGAGTACAAGATCAAAAACAAGTATCAATATCTCAAAACTAAAGTCAATAAAATAACTACATACAAGTGTAAAATAGTCTTAATGTAGATGCAGTTTAACCAAAAGAATCTATTTCTCAAGTCTTTCTCCTATATGAGCTCCCTGACATCCTACTATGAAGGTTCTAGATTCATCTTCAGGTTCTAATATAACCTACTAGAGGCCTGGTGCACAGATTTTTGTGCACTGATGGGGTCCCTCGGCCTGGCCTGTGGTTATCGGGCTAAAACTGGCTCTCCAACATCGCCCAAAGGGTCCCGGATTGGGAGAGGGCACAGGCCAGGCTTTCCCCGTCAGTATTCACTTCAATATTTTAAAACATCGAAAAAAGCTTAGTAGGGCTCTATCACTGAAAAAGTAGTAGTGAGATGATGACCTGTCGGATATAAATTATTTGAATTTCTCTACTATCCTTTGGCCTCCCTTCTGAGAGATGACCATAACCCTGAAGTTGGAGTGTATCCATCCTGTCCATATGTTCTCATTTTTACCATTTAAGAAAGTCTATATATGAAACCCTAATATGCAAATAGACCAAACAGCGGAACAACCAAACAACCGATTGCTATGACATGTGCTAGCCACCAGGCGGCACATGCGGAACATGATGGGTGTTAGCAGCAGGCTACAAAACACAGAACATGGTGGGCATCAGCTGCAGTGGGATGGTGGAGCAAGTGAGTGGGGGTGCCAGATCAAGGCAGGGTGCCAGTCCCTGTCATCGGAGTGAGCCTCTGGTTGTTACTGAAAATTCTTTGCTCCCATAGGCTGCGGTCCCACTCGGTGCTAGCTGGTGCACTGCTGGTGCCGGCCCTGCTTTTGCAGGCACTGCTGACACCAGAGCCACTGCTTGCACCTGCTGCTGGAGCCAATGCCAACTGCTTGGCACCATCATCAGGTGTAAGTGCAGCTGCCGGCCCCAATCGCCCTTGAGGGCTTCTCCACCTCCCCCTGCTCCTGAGGGGTGATCAGAGCAATAGCCCTCGCTTACACCCACTGCTGGTACCAGCCTGTCGCTCCATGCCAGAGCAGCTGTGGCAGGGGAGTGTGGGCTGCCAGGGGACAGGGCCCACTGTAGGAGGTGCCAGGCAGGGCTGAGGAGGATGAGTTGAGACTTGCCTCTGTGCCTACCACAGCCTCTCGGGCAACAGTTCCTTTCAAGATGCACGAATTCATGCACTGGGCCCCTAGTATATCCATAAGCAAGATAGTATTATTCTGTGTGTTAATACTTTAAGCCAGCCTTATCTACTGCAAATATGTCAGCCATGTGTATAGCTTTAAATGTTCTAGTAGCCACATTAAAAACAGGTAAAATTTACTTTAATATTTTATTTAAACCAATGTATCCAAAATACTACCATTTCAACATGTAATCAACATAAAAAATTGTTAATGAGCTATTCAATATTCTGTTTTAAATTTCTGCTACTAAGTCTTTGAAATCCCACTAGTAGTTGATACAGCATGTCTCAATTCCAATGCTGAATTTAGATTTCATAACGTTGAAGTTGAAAAAATAGACTCATATATACTGGTTGTTGCACACATTCTTTTCAGTAACAGAAATCAGTTTTTTAAATTTAAAATAAACATTAAATTAACTTTTCAGTTGCAATAAACCATACTTCAAGTGTTCAATAGCCACACTATGCCTAGTGGACACCCAGTGCAGATTGAAAAGATAACACAAGGCACTTACCATTTCACATCTTTCTTTTGACTATTCAATTTATGTAATATTTTAATTCGTTTGTTTTCCTTTGCCACATCCTGGAACATAAACACACAGAATGAATTTCAGGGCAGATGACATTTTACATTAAAAAAAAAAATCATCGATCACTAAATTTACTCAGGAAGTGAATTTTCAAAAACACCACCAACAAAACCCTATTGGGTTGTATTTTCTTTAAACAATGGGATTGTTAGACAAGGTATATTTACTGATTAGGACAAGCAGTAAGTGGCAAAGGTGCAGCTTTTATATTTGCCACTCCCATCCTTCTACCCGGTTCTACACAAGCACGCGCGCGCGCGCACACGCACACACACGCACACACACACCCGCCAACAGGCGCGTGCGACAGCCCAGGAAACGCGGTTCCTTTCTCCCCTGCAGAAACTTCCTGAGGAGCACTCAAACTCACTCGGTATTGGTAGGGTTCCACGTTCCCTTTTTAAAAACATTAGACTCCGCCCTCCCCAGGTTCATTCCAAGAGAAATGAAAAGGATTGGGGGCGGCGGCGAAAATAAGGCCTGTTATAGTCAACTAGTCAGTGGCTCCACCTCAGGAAGCCGCAGGCTTTGTGAGCCTAAGAATCAAACACATTCCGGCAGGAACTTGCAAAAGATTTCGAAAGGGCCTTCTGCCCCAGGCATTTGTGAGGAGACCGCCCCTAAGCAGGCGTTCTGAAGTCGCGTCAATGAATGGAACGGCCACTCAGCCCCGGTGTTGGCTGCGGGACCTCCGGGACCCGCAAAGCGCCAGCTCGCCCGAGCTGTCTTGGGTTTGGGTTTCCCACAAAAGCGTGGTCACACCAAAAACTCTTTATCACAAACACGATAACGACCCCGAAACTTTTTTTCAGTGCCCTCACTCTCCTCCTACCCCTGCCCGCCTCGTTTTGCACTTCGCTTCCGGAGTTGAGTGACCTCCACGTCTAGAATGCCAACTCCGCAAAATTCCAGGAGCTACAACCAACCAACCAACCAACCAACCAACCTCCCCCCAGGGCTTAGAAACTGGAAAACATAGCAAACCCCCACAACACGCCCCTGTTTTCCCCGAGGTTTAAAAAAAATAATAAAAAGCCCGGCCCATTGCGACGCAAAGCATGCTAGGATAAGTAGTTCCTCCAACGCGCGCGGCGCGGGATCAGGACAGAGTTTAGGTTGACTGCCCAGAAGAGGACTACAGTTCCCGTCGTGCCTTGAGGTAGACTGGAAGGGGCGGGGCGAGAGAGGGCTTATTGCGCTTGCGCTGGTCCAAGGGCCGGAGGGAGGCGGAGACGCAGCGGTCCAACTGCTGAGGAGTCTCCATGTGACAGGGAGCTGGGTTCCAGCTCCTGGCGCCGCCCGACTCTGGTTGCCGACCCTAAGCACTGTCCACTGTCCGGAGCCCGCAGAGCCAGCAGGCGGAGGACGCCCAGTGTTGGATCGTGCCGCCAAGGGACTCGGGGTGCAGAGTGAGTTGCCTCCGCCAGGCCAGGTGCTAGCGACCCCACCGAGACACCGGTGGATCCGGAGACAGGCGGAGCGGCGAGGCGGAGCGGGGATCTCTGTGGGCGCCGGCGCCCCCGAGCGCGGAGGCATGAACGGCTTCACGCCGGAGGAGATGAGCCGCGGCGGGGACGCGGCCGCTGCAGTGGCCGCGGTGGTCGCTGCCGCCGCCGCCGCCGCCGCTGCTTCGGCCGGGAACGGAGCCGGGGCGGGTGCAGGGACTGAAGTGCCCGGCGCCGGGGCAGTCTCGGCGGCTGGGCCCCCAGGAGCGGCCGGGCCGGGCCCCGGACAACTGTGCTGTCTGCGGGAGGACGGAGAGCGGTGCGGCCGGGCGGCGGGCAACGCCAGCTTCAGCAAGAGGATCCAGAAGAGCATCTCCCAGAAGAAGGTGAAGATCGAGCTGGATAAGAGCGTAAGTGTTTGGGGGACGCCCGCCCTGCACGCCCCCTTGGGGCTCCGGGGGCAGTTCACACTGGGGCTGCTGGGCCGGGGATTCAGAGCTCCCCCAGACCTGTCAGCCCGTGCAGACCCGCTGTGGGCTCTCCGGTAGGAAGCAAACAACAAAGTCGCAGCAACTCCGACCGCCACTCCCGACAGACACACAACACACACGCACGCGGTGCTCCCTCAGCCTCCCACACCCCGCCCCCCGCGTCCTTCCCGCTCCCGGTCTTCTCCCTTCCCCCTTCGCTGAGAACTGGAAACGAAACAAAGGGAACCGGCGCTCGCAGCGAGGGCCCGGAGTAGTTTTCTCGTAGCCCCGCTGCTCCTCTTGGAATGGAGGCGCCTTTGTTTTGCTGCCCCGAGCTGGCGTTTGGCCCCGGGGAGTAGGTTCCCCGGTCCCGGGAAAGTGGAATCCTGCAAGGACCTGACGCTGCAGTCGGGAAGGACCCCGCTTCCTGGCCCCCCGACTGCACAGCGGGAGGGTAGCCGAGCACCCGCAGCTCTCTGCAGGCAGCCGGGGCTGTGCACGGCGGTGGCGGCGGCGCCAGCATCCGGGGCGGCCGCTCCCAGGGCGGTGCGCGCGTCGTCTCTGTGGCTTTGCCCGGCCATCAGGATTTCCTCTAACGTCCTTTCCGCACGTCTGTTATTTTGACCATCTGTGTCTGTGAGACTTTCAGAAACAACCAATGCCAGTTTCCGGAGCTCTGGCAAGCAGTAAATTAAGAACAACAAGTCAGACTCCAGCATGCTTCTGCTCCTTTTTAACTTGCACTTAGCATAAAAGTTCATGTAGAAGCCTGTTAGCTCAGCCCTTCATTGTTTATGTTAGTTTTTTTTAAAGAAGTAGCTGTTATTGTATGAAGCCCAGGATTTCACATGTTAGTATACAGCTCTCAAAACTATATGTAATTAACATTTTGGAAGGTTTGTATACCTTCTGCTTGTTTAAACAGTTCTTCGGTCATGTTCATGAGAAACTTTTTAGGTTAACACTTGAATAATTTCCCATTGCTTTGGTTGGGAAAACGTATTACGGGTAAATACATTTACAAATTAAGAAACTTCATCATTTCAAATCTAAATATAGTTAGGATGTGAAAATAAATAGCTCATTTGTAAAAAGGAATAGTTGTATATTTTAAGCATTAAATTAGAAAGATTAGAAAGCATATATTACGCTGCTAACATATGCGCTTTAAATAGGGAAAATGCTATCAAATAGCAAAATCGTGGGCTACATCATTATTCTCCTTGCTAGCAAAACATCATGATTTAACTTATCTTGTTGACCGCACTGACATAGTCTAGAGGTTGAATTTCTCCTTTTTTCCTCCCTTACGGTCACCCCTCCCCACCGCACCCCACTTCCCAGTGTTGCCAGACATACATGCTTTAACTGTGTGCAGGACTTTAGGAAAAAAATCCCCTTAACAATGCCCTGCTTTGACTGTTGTTTTTAAATGATTCACTATGGTCTATGTATTTTACTAGTACATAGATGTATTTTACTGAAATTCTAAGTTGTATGTGAAACTTTTATATTTCAGGTAAGGCATCTTTACATTTGTGATTATCATAAAAATCTAATTCAGAGTGTTCGAAACAGAAGAAAGAGAAAAGGGAGTGATGATGATGGAGGAGATTCACCAGTTCAAGATATTGACACTCCAGAGGTAGAGGAAAGTTTTTACATGTTAATTGTAAATCCTAAGTAATCCATCCTGAAACTTTTATAAAAAGATATGAACACATTTGAAAAATGCTTAAAACATTTGAAAAATCTGGACATGAAAGCAAAATTAAATATGGCCTGTTAACACACAGTTACACAGTTTGACTTGTTATATTTTTAATTGTCAATTCTTATAGTTCTGTTGTCTCACTTTTTTTTATATGTAATTTTTTAAAAATATATTTTATTGATTTTTCACAGAGAGGAAGGGAGAGGGACAGAGAGTCAGAAACACCGATGAGAGAGAAACATCTATCAGCTGCCCCCTGCACACCCCCCACCAGGGTGGTGCCCGCAACCAAGGCACATGCACTTGACCGGAATCAAACCCAGGACACTTGAGTCCACAGGCCGACGCTCTAAGCCACTAAGCCAAACTGGTCAGGGCCTGTTGTCTTACTTTTTCCTCTAAACAATTTTTAATATTTATCCTCAAAATGTTTATTACATTTACAGTTTTGATTCTATAAAATAATAGAATGAAAATTGTATTGTGCTATAATTGAAATGTTATTATACATATCAAAGATAAGTTTTTAACAAATTGCTTGAACTAATTTATATATGTTAATTTTTTCTAGGTTGATTTATACCAATTACAAGTAAATACACTTAGGAGATACAAAAGACACTTCAAACTACCAACCAGACCAGGACTTAATAAAGCTCAACTTGTTGAGGTATTTTTGAGTTTTAAACTATTTAAAACTTTAAAGGACTCTGTTCATACAAAAAAGTCATTAAATGCTAATGAAATTGTTAACAGGTATATAAAACAATATATTTTAGTTAGGAAGATCAAAGTTAACTTTTTAAAAATTCTATTGTGGAAGAATCTAGTTACCTAGAAATTTTGTCTGCCTTTTAGCAAATTTCTTTACGTAATGACTACTCATTGTATATAGTTTTCTAACTATCTCCTAATAATAGGTTTCTGAAATATTAAGTGATAGCTTTTTATTCTTATTCTACAAATTTATTTTAAAATTTCATTTGCCTTTCAAATATTTATTGAACATCTAATTGAGGAATAATAAAATAAATTAATAAACCTTGATGTCTTTATCAGATTTTTTAAAGTTTCCGATGAAATAGGTCTACAGATAAGTTCCTAAACAGTATTTCCATAACTTTATGATTTAACCATTTCAGAATTTGCCCTTGTTAATGTTAGTTTGTTTTATTTTAGACATCCATGTTTTCTTTTCTTTAAATATATTTTTATTGATATATTTTTATTTCAGAGAGGAAGGGAGAGGGAGAGAGAGATAGAGCATCAATGATAGAGAGAATCACGCCTCCTGCTGGGGTTCAAGCCCACAACCTGGGCATGTGCCCTGACTTGAAATCGAACCATGACCTCCTGATTCATATGTCAACGCTCAGTCACTGAGCCATGCCAGCTGAGCTTTTCTTTTTTAAAAAAATATATTTTTATTGCTCTTTTTAGAGAGAGGAAGGGGATGGGGTGGGAAGATAAAAAGAAACAGATTGGTTGCCTTCCGTAGACACCGAGACCAGGAATTGAACCTGTAACCTATCCGGTATTGAACCAGCGGCCTTTTAGTGAGTGGGGCTAGGCATCCATGTTCCCTTCACATCTAGAAGATGCAAAGACTGAGTCCAAGCTTTTACTTAAATAGTTTGTTTTGATGTAGGAGTTCTAGTCCTTCAGTGAATTTTGAAAAGTTGAGTGTATGTGTGTGTGTTCTCAAGGTAACTAGAACCAAGAAGTCTGTACTTCTATTGGTAGTCTAAGTATTATATTAAGATTATTGATTTACATATTTATACTTTAATTATATTTAAAAATGTTAATCTAGCCAGAATAAAAATGTAAATATATAAATCATTTTTCTCATGTTCTTTATTTTGAACTTAGTAATCCAACATTTTCTAAAATGTGTATATTGAATAAGATAAAGGATGAATACCCGGTACAGATGTTTGGCAGAATGAAATACTCTCTAACGTTGTTAAGATCCCATATATTAATTTCTTAGCCAGAATTTTTCCCTTCTCCTTGCTAGGCAACAAAAATCAAGTTGTCTTTAAATCTGATTTAAAATATCTAGTCTGTTTGGATTATATAGCACATTAGTATGACATAAATATAGATAGTACCTACCATGATGAAACAATATCAAAATTGCATATACTAATCAAGTGGAAGTACTTTGTTTTAGGATAAATCAGAACAAAGAAATAATTATTTTAAATGTGTAAACCAAATCTGAAGTTTTTGATAATCTAATCTAGAAAATTACTTTTTTTCCTAGAGCTTTTTTTTTTTAATGAGAAATACCCATAATCCAGATAGCCCTTGCCAGGTAGCCCAGCTAGTTAGATCATGGTCCTGGTACACCAAGGTTGTGGATTTGACCTCCAGCCAGGGCACATAAAAGAATCAACCAGTGAATGTATAAATGAGTGGAACAACAAATCTCTCTCCCTCTCCCTTTCTCTTTCTCTCTTCCTCTTTCTAAACTCAATAAATAAAAAAGTAAACAAATAGCCTATTAGTGTTATAGTTTATTTAGTCTGAAATATAGGTTTTTATAAGTGATTACAGAATTGAATAATGATCCTCTTTAAGTCTCTTATCATTTGGATAACCTTTCTTTAAGAAGTTTTATCTTCCAGAATCTAGATATGCTCTTGAGCATCCCAGTTTAGTTAACTGTACTTCTACTGGTAGTTGTAGTGCACATGTTAGATTAGTGAAAAGGCAAGAAATCAGGAAAACAGTCTTCAGTGAACATCCCTTTTTTTCCTATCATTTTCCATTTGTAATTTTTATTCAGAAAATTTTTCAAGATGCCTTAACAAAGAATATTGCCAGTGAATGAATGAACATAATTTGTAGCAAGCATATTTGTATCATATTTCATGGTTTGTTCCTATAGTACCAAACTTTCCACTTCATATTTATTCTTTTTCTATGAATAGGGCCTAAACGATTACATGATACTTGTGGACTCCTACATTCTGTTTTATTTCACTGATATTTAAAGTTTAAAAAGTAAAAATACTGCTTTCTAACCTAGATTCCAGTTATAAAATTTTAAATAAGAGTAAATATATATTCTATTAATTTAATTGAGTAGGCTGAAGGGTCCTTTGAAATCACAGTCTCTTGTTCATAACATCTTGTTCTTATATGCTTTTTGTCCTATTGGTATTTTGTTGAATACAGTTTATCTTTAAATGGGAATAGCTCTTATCACATAGTGCCTTTTTTTGATGAAAGTGTTTTTTACCTAGTTTATGAAATCTGTTAATACCTATAATTTAATTTCCTCAATTTTGTTTTCTTCATAGATAGTTGGTTGCCACTTTAGGTCTATTCCAGTGAATGAAAAAGACACCTTAACATATTTCATCTATTCAGTGAAGAATGACAAGAACAAATCAGATGTCAAGGTTGATAGTGGTATTCACTAGGAGAGATGGAATTGAGACTGAGACTTGGATATGCAGATGTTCAGACTGTTTACTGGTTTTCACATGTAGAAATAAATGTTCCTGTGTATTTTTTCTACAGAGGATTTTCTCTGGTTTTATTTTCTTTGTTTCTGACTCTAATAATTAGTTGGAAACTCATGTAAAGAAGCTTTCCTAGATTAACGAGTATTTTAAATAAAAGTATTACTATTATAGTTGCTTCAGTGTATTTATTTTGTGAAACTTGATTTCTATTTTAAACTCACTTTCAGGGATCTGTATTAATTGAGACTTTAATATAAAAATCATTTTGTTACCCCTTGTTTCCCCCCCCCCCTTTTTTTTAATTCTAAGAAATTAACAGATTAAGGGATGATCTGATTTGGAATTAAGGATATTCTAAATATCCTAAAAGTGCTTTTTAGTGCTAAGAAGTTTAAAAAATAGAATTCCATTGGGATACAACTTCTTTTTTATTTCCCTTTTTATTATTATTTCTTGAAGAAGTATCAAGGAAGAAAAAACAGTTAAATTTAATGCCTACCTCCTTCCAAAGCAAATTTAATATGCCAGCAAAGGCAAGCACAGTGGTGAAAGTTCAAATAAAAACACAGAATTAGTTATAGCTGTTTCTTTAAATTTTGTTTTACAGGAAAGGTACTTATATGCCATGAATATAGAATGAACCTTTGCAATACCCATTAATTTTCAGTCATGTCCTGTACTGTTTACATTGCAAATGAGAAGTTTAACGAGATCTTTAAATTTTGGTCATACATAGCTGTGGTTTGATTTATATTTTATTTTCTTTTGTATTTCACTCTCTGTCAGTTTTCTATTGGATATTTTTAACCTCTTCTTCCTGAGGTTGTATTGCTTACTCAAGGTCTTCTAATTACAAATCAAATTTACATCGCGTACATTAAAACGAAACAGCTTCAGTGAAGAATTTTGAGATTGTGATGTAGATTTTAGGCTGGAAATAGATGAGACCAGTAATGTAGCTCAGGGATTCTCAAACTTGACATTTGGGTCTGATAATTTCTTACTGTGAGAGACTGACCTGTGTGTTATAGATTTAGCAGCATCACTGTAGACCACACTAGTGCCAGTAGCACTCTGAAGATGGCACAACCAAAAATACCTGTCAACATTGCCAAACATTCCTTGAGGAGCAAAGTCGTCCTGGTTAAGAACCACTGATGTAGCTAAATTTAAAGTACTGGTTCATTAGAAGGTGAGTCTATATTTTTAGTGTTCTCAGTGCCATTGGTCTTTCTTTTTGCTATGACTAAAGATTTACTTTGATTGATGAGCAGAGGCTGTGATAATGAGTATTATAGTAGAATCCTCTCATACAGGCTATCCCAAAAAATGTATGCACACTTTGAATGCTTATTAATTCCAATGGGTTAAATCTGAAGAGAAAGAAACAGAATTTGAGCTACCAGCTTTAAGTGTATGTACATTTTTGGGGGACACTATCTTGCATTCCAGAAATCTCTGAGAGAACTTTTTTCTTAGCTATATGAAAATGAACCACATAGCAACAAGATATGTTGATTTATTTAAATAAAGTATTCTAAAATTTTTTCAGTTAATGTTTAATTTTAATAATGCTTGTTATATTTGAATAGTCAGCAATGCACAGAGAAAATTATCTTTAGAGGATGTTTGCCCACAGTATGAACACATGCTTTAAATATGCAATGAAGGAGTAGGGGTGAATTCGTAGTTAACAGAGCTAAAAAAAAAACAACAAACCCTTCGTTATAAATTACACAAAGCATATAAAACTGTTTCTCTTAATGCATAGAGTAAGACTTCAGATTCACCTACTAGGAACTGCAGACTTACATAGCATACATAGCCATACATAGAGGTCACTGGACTACAGAGGACTTTATACCGAAGAGACCTGTGTAGGGCCCATCTCTCCCCTGAGATGCCAAGCCCCTGGCTCCCACTGTTCCTTAGCCCTGGAAATGCCTGGAGCTGCTCTTCTGCAGGCCACCCCCGAGCCAGGGCCTCCATTGACCTGGATGGTTGAATCTCTAACTGACCTGGATGGCTGGAAGTTTGAACCCCAGTGATTTAGACATGAGTTAGTTATGAATTTATTTCTTTCAGGATAGATCTTATCATTAAACTTTTTTTAAAGGAAAGGGGAGAAAGGTTAGTATGTCTAGATAAACTAGCTTCTGATTAGTTGAAACACAAGGGAGGTTTCTTATTTAAAGTATTTTTACCTTAACCTGCAAAGATTTAATTTAAAAAAATACATATTATTGATTTTTTAGGAAGAGAGAGAGAGGAACATTGATGAGAGAGCATAGCACCAATCAACTGCCTCCTGCATGCCCCCTACCAGGTATCAAGCCAGCAACTTGTTTGGGAATCAAACTGGCAACCTTTTGGTGCATGGGATGATGCTCAACCAGCTGAGCAACACCAGCTGGGGGAAGGCTTAATTTTTTTAAATAAAAACTTAACTTTTGACTTACTTTTTCCTATAAAACACACAACATTCTTGTGAAAAAAAGTTTGTATTTACTGACATTAAAGTGTCTATGAATATAATCTTGGATTAGCAATGTTCATTTCATATAGCTAATATTTAAATGAAATGTAGTTGGATAAAGAGTCAATAAGAGTTCTGGGTGTTGATTACCCAAAAAGATTAAATTCTTGTTAGAATAATCCTATATAATAAAACCCTAATATGCAAATCAACGGAACTGCAGAATGACCAACGGAAAACTGGTTGCTATGATATGCACTGACCACCAGGGGAGATACAGTGTGGGGGCAGAGCCGGCCAGCAGGGTGGCACACAGGCCACCAGCCAAGGCAGGTCGCCCCCTCAGAGGGAGGTTGACTGGCAGTGGCAGCAGGGGGGTGGGGCAGCCAGCTGGTGGTGCCAGGCTGCCAGCCAAGGCAGGTGCTAGCAGGGACCCCCAATGGCCTCACCCACCAGTCACCCCACAGATGGCCCTGATCGCCGGCCAGGCCTAGGGATTACCTTATATATTGGGAAGTCTCTTAGATTTAAAAATTAAAACCTGGCAAGGCTACTCTCTCACTGAAAAAAACAGGATGATTCAGCGATGACATGCATGGACTCTGGCTTGCACATTTTATCAGCCCAAAATCTGACACTTATAACTGTGACAAAGCCAATTACTTAACTCATCTCTGCTTCAGTTTTTCAACCCATAAAGTGGGGAAAATGGTACTACTGCCTCAGAAGGATCATGTTATGGTATGTACTACTTTTTATAATCAGGGCAAAAAATGTAGTTGCCCATATAACAGCAAGGTGCCTTTCACCTGTAGGAAAAGTATGGTCACTGGTGCATGCAGCATCCCAGATTGTGAGAGGGATGTCCGACTGCCAGTTTAGGCCCGACTTCCCTCGAGGGGTCCTGGATTGTGAGGATGCAGGCTGGACTGAAAGACACCCCCCACCCCTTGCACAAATTTCGTGCACGGCCTCTAGTTTAAAACATAAAAATTGAGAACTTAAGAACCTCCTTGAAGCTAAGGAACTCAAGAAACTAGAATATAAACATCAATTTTATCTAAAATTTTAAATTCTTTGCTGTTTGGTTTAAAAATTGTGAATTCACTAGAAATCTTTTTATTTATATCAAACACAAAAATTCAATGCAAACTCATATCTCTGTAAGTAAGGGTAGACATTACTTTTTTTTTTTTTTTTTAAATTTATTTTTATT
>PVJC01025921.1:0-24397 GCA_004026665.1 Murina feae | reverse complement strand
AAAAAAAAAAAAAAAAAAAAAAAAAAAAGGAAAAGGACCAGTCAGAATTTAAGCATACACTGGCTGAAATAAATTCACTGACTGAAGAGATCCAGTAGCAGACTAGAGGATCCCAAGAATCAAGTCGAAGATTTGAAATATGAGGAAGCAAAAAACACCCATCCTGAAAAGCAAAAAGAAAAAAGAATCCAAATATATGAAGATAGTGTAAGGAGCCTCTGGGACAACTTCAAATGTACCAACTTCTGAATTACAGGGGTGCCAGAAGAAGAGAGAGAGCAAGATATTGAAAGCCTATTTGAAGAATTAAAGAGAGAAAACTTCCCATACCTGGCAAAAGAAATGGACTTACAAGTCCAGGAAGCACAGAGAACCTCAAACAAAAGGAATCTAAAGAGGACCACACCAAGACACATCATAATTAAAATGCCAAGGGCAAAAGACAAAGAGAGAATCTTAAAAGCAGCAAGAGAAAAAACAGTTAGTTACTTACAAGGGAGTACCCATAAGACTGTCAGCTGATTTCTCAACAGAAACTATACAGGCCAGAAGGGAGTGGCAAGAAATATTCAAAGTGACGAATAGCAAGAACCTACAACCAAGATTACTCTACCCAGTAAAACCATCATTTAGAATTGAAGGTCAGATAAAGAGCTTCAGAGGCAAGAACAAGCTAATGGAGTTCATCACCAACAAACCTGATTATATGAAATACTGAAGGGCATTCTTTAAGAAGAGGAAGAAGAAGAAAAAGGTAAAGATAAAAATTATGAACAACAGAGTGACAACAAATACATATCTATCAACAAATGAATCTAACAATTAAGTCAATAAAAATCTGATGAACAGAATAAACTGGTGAATAGAAGTAGGGTCATAGAAAGGGAATGCACTGACAATTCTCAGGGGGAAGGGGGTGTGAGGGGTGTGGGAAGAGACTGGACAAAAATCTTACACCTATGGATGAAGGCAGTGGTGAGAGTAAGGGCATGGGGGGGTGGGGTGGGAACCAGGTGGAGGGGAACTACGGGGGTTAAAAAAAGTAACATTTGTAATAATCTGAACAATAAAGATTTATTTAAGAAAAAAAAGCCCATGGGCATCCTCTTGCCACAATGAGTAGAATGAAGATCACAAGTTCCAGCTGTACTACTTTACTAGACTCGGAAAAGTCATTTCCTGCTTCATTCAGAAAATGAAGGCCTTCTATTAGGTGACTTTCACTGAAAATAAATTCTAACTAGTGATATTTAAACTATGTTAAAAGAAAGTTGAAAAGAAAGACAAATGCATAAATTCTTGCTAAATGATGGTGTGGAAATAAGCTCATTTAGCCAACTCGTGGTCTCTTCCATTGGCCTTTACCTTCTCCCATCCACTCCATCTTTGCTGAGGGCATTCATGCAGAGCTTGAGATAAGTGCAGTGCTCTTGATTTTAAGGAAAAGGATAAAAAGGGGAAGCAGTGTCATGTACAAAATAAAAATCCAGGATTCCACACTGATATAAATACGATTGAATAATACATACAGACCTATAGACAGACAAATATCCTACGCAGAATATTGTAAAATAATTTATGTAGCTACTTTGCCCTCAGGGAGATGAAGCATACTCCCCACTCTTTAACTGTGGACTGTAAATAGTGGCTTCCTTTCAAAGAATACATTGTGGAAAGGGTGAAAAAGTCGTTCTGTCGACCTCCCCTTGAGGTGGTGTAGTGAAAGTGGCACTTTATCACTGTGGATTTCCTGCCAAAAAAATATAACCACAATGTAATCATGAGATAAACATAAAATAAATCCCAATTGAGAAACATTCTACAAAATACATGACCAGTGCTCTTCAAAATGTGATAAAAATAGGGAAGTCTGAGGAACTGTCCAGGCCAAGAGGAATCTACAAAGACATGGCGACTAACTGTAATGTGTAATCAGGATGGGATTCTGGAACAGAAAGAAGGCAATGGGTAAAAACTAAGGACAACCAGACAGAGTGTGGACTTCAGTTAGTAATAAGGTATCAATATTGGTTCATTAATTGTAACTAATGCACCATATCAATATAAGATGTTAATATAAGGGGAAACTGGGTTGGGATATATGAGCATTTTCTATACTATCTTTATAATTTTTCTTCAGAATCAAACTATTTTTTAAAAAGCTTATTTAAACAATTCAAAGGATAATGGTGAACAAAGATTATGGAAACCTAGAAAACTGTCTACTTGAGGGGAAGGAGCCTTCTGACAGGCTTCCCACATCTAAAGGTTTATTAGAGGAGAGTGACTCACTATGCGTCTCCATGGAGGACAATGTAAGGAGAGAAGAGCTTCAGTTACAGGAAAAGGATTGGTGTTGTGGTCAAGAAATAACTTCCTAGCTGACTGACTTCACTGTCTTGATCTTAGACCCTCTTTCTGGAGGAAGGATCACTGTGTCTGTATGGATGAGGTCAAGGGAAGATGAGATCACAAAAGCTCTTTGAGGCACCTGGGGATGATCTTTATTCTAAGGATGAACACATAGTTAGATCAGAGGAAATGTCCGCAGTTCAAAGAAAAGATTTTGGTTTTATTTCCAGCTGCTCCTCTGCTTCCAAACAAACCTACTCACCTGTATCAGTAATATTACCATTCCATTGTGACTTCTAGGATGCAAGAGAAGGGTTCTAATTGCTCATATTAATTAATTAGTCTGCAGCAACAACTGACAAGTGTGTTTGGTATTACTAACCACCTTCATAGTATTTGACACCTACTAGGTGTTCAATTGTAACTCCTTACATAAAAATTGGTTATAGGGTTAATTTTTAGTTCCACTCAAAGGCATTTTTCATTGATGCAATACTTCTCTTTCTATTTATATGATGCAATAATCATCTCTTTCTACTTGTTTTGCCCTCATTACAACAATGAAAGATAGGCAATGAATATGAACAGTGAGACCTCCAACTATCAGCTTTAAGTACTACCTGGCACATAATTCTCTTGCGTACTCCTAGCTTTTTTCTTCCCTGGATGGCAGAGTTTAGGGTGTGAGCTGATCAAACCAATCTCATCACCAGAGCGTCAGTGTTTTCTTCCCTTTAAAAGGTCTCCTTTTTCCAGGACACACAGAAAATGAAGGTAGAGGAAATTACCTTATTTCTCTCTAATCACCCTCCTGGCAATTATTACTCAGGATTATGTCCTCTTCCCAGCTCATGCCAGTTTTGCAATGGGGTATTTCTCAATTCATGGCTTAGGAAGTGATGAGTTTCTCCAGATTGATACCAGAGTGCATGAAAATGTGTCATAGGCTACACTTTCCTCTACTCTTACATATATTCCTCCTAAAATCATTTCCTAAAGACTTACCAGTAGGTAAATAAAATAAATATACAATTAAAAATTATCAGTGAGTATTCTCATAGGCCACAGCAAAAGTACTCCAAAAGACTTCATCAAATGGCCCCTTCTCAATAGTCTTAGTTTCTACAGTTTTTCTCTGCTCCTCTCTCTGAAAGCACATTACTTTCTTACCTCTGTGCATTTCCTTTTCTAACAATATGGACTGTTCCTAATTCAGGATTTATGTCTTCACCAAAGAATATATGTTCCCCATTCTACTTCATTGACTCTAGAATAATACCCTAAGGTCTCCAGTAAGTCAATTCATGGAGGTTGTTGATAGAATTTAGGGTAGCATAAGCACACCAAAACAAGAATCTTTACCATTTTTCCAGGAATATGTACTATGAGACACATTTTAATATTTTAAATGGTCAGCAATTAACTGTTAGATAAGTGCTCTAGAATTTGCATATGTCTACAAATATGCACACACAGAGATGTGCATATTTTCTACAACAAACAAGAATTCTCAGGAATAATAGAGGTTAATATCAGACAAAAGAAAATAGTTATAATTTTCTACTTTCTACTTGTCATTAGTTCATTTGCTTACCCTTCCTCCTCCTCAAAGTTTGTTCTTTTCAGGTCTGCCAAGAATAAGACACAGGTCCATTTCTGGACCACATACCTATGAATGAATACTACTTTAGCTTTAGAATAAAAGATTTTGCAGATTGTAATGGCTCAATTAAGTACTTAAACATGAGTCCTTCCCCTTTGATTTACAGGGTTGCGAGCTGATGGAATGAGGAGAAGTTGTGGTGTCATTCTTCTAGTTGGACATGTTGAATTTTGCTTCCTGACTTTGTTGCTATGTGGTCTTGGAAAAATTGACTTCATGTCTCTGGCTCTTAATTTCTTAATTGTAAAATAAAGATAATAACTTTTCTTACAGAATGCTATGGAAATTAAAAATGATAATGTGTTTAGGTTAACATGTATGCACAGTGAATGCTCTGTCTCCCTTCTTATTTTCTCTCCATTCTCTTCTCTTTCACTGGCTAAGACCTTGTGGGAAGGAAGGACTGGTTTGGTCAGGTCGATGATTGCAGACAAGATGGAAATTTATATTCTTCTAGAGCTTTTTCAATTACCTATTTGTTCTGAAGGATTTCAAGAAATATAGCCAAAGAACTCTTGTTCTCTGCCTGGTCAGCATGGCATTACACACCCTGTTCCTGAAATAAGTTCCAATTCAAAGAACCTCCTCCCTTTTATGCTTGGCATAGAGACCTGAGGCAAAAGGAATGTCAGGAAGCTCAATCTATTACCAATTACCAACATCATCTCAGGGTGATTTTTAATTTCACTAAGAGAAATGAAAAAGACTAAATCTTATGAATTACAATCTATAATAATAAAAGTGTAATATGCTAATTAGACTGGACAATCTCCTGGATGACCTTCTGAATGACCACACTATGACACCCACTGGCACCAGGCCAGTCAAAGCAGCTGCAATGTGATTGATTGGGGGCCCAGCCATCACCCCATGACCACCACAGAGGGAGGCCCAAGCCACCTACTGGCCAGCTGTGGTGGGTGGGCAGGGCCTCCCTCCATGAGGGAAGCCTAGGTCCGGGTGCTCGAGGGAGGCTAGTGCTGGCATCTAGGTGAAGAAAGGCCTACTCTTGCATAAATTTTGTTCATTGGGCCTCTAGTCTAATATAAATGACTTTCAACATTTACATGGAAGAGTTCAGTCTCCAAAAGTTTATACATAGTAAGGTGATTTCAAATTCAGCTGCCTGGGCTCTGACTCCTAGTCCTGAATTGAGGTGGTTTAGGGAAGAAAATGGCACTGGGAAAAGAGGGAGATGGCTGTTTCCCTGGCCCAGGCAAAGGGAGAGGGCATGGCACTCCTTAGTTAATTCCATGTCAACTGATTGTGTACTCTTTGGAAAACTTTGCTATTGATTTGTTTTAGAGAACTTTTATAGAGTTTATTATATATGATATAAACTACTTCCTATGCACAATTTTTTTTTGGGTGGGGAATAAATTATAAACTTATGGGAAAACATTTAGGTCAAAATGAAAAAAATGTTTTTGGGAAAGGGCTAAAGGTTGCATGTGGTCTCTCAAAGCCAATATAATTCTTCCTTCACTAACTGCTCTAACAAGGAGAGATGCCACCCTTCAGACAGATTCTGAAACTCTGGACTCACCAGGTGCAATCTGATTTTCCCCTGAAGCATATGCCAAGACTTGCTCTTCATTTTTATGGTCAATCATTTACTGGACACATAGGCTTCAGGCACACATAGGTCACTACCACTTCCCTGACACTATTGAGCCATGCTTCCTGACTGGCCTACTCCTTCTTCGCTAACTCCCAATAATCACGATGCCTCTCCCTAGCCAGTTTGGCTCAGTGGATAGAGCACTGGCCTGCAGACTGAAGGGTTGCAGGTTTGATTCTGGCTAAGGGCACATACCCAGCTGCAGGCTTGATCCACCCCAGTAGGGGATGTGCAGGAGGCAGCCAATCAATGATTCTCTCTCATCATTGATGCTTCTATCTCTCTAGCTCTGTCCCTTCCTCTCTGAAATCAATAAAAAAATATTTTTAAAAAATATACCTGACACATGGCAGAGACCTACCATGAAATATTTTTTTGCTAGGATGATCACAAGATGGCTGGCATAGGTCTCCACATGTGTTCTCCACAATTTCAGCCAAAATGGGAAGGAAAGGGGTGAAGACAGGAAACAGTGTTCCTCTTGAGTACCTATTTTCTTTCTCTCAGTTAAAATAAATCCAGGAATATACCTAGCAGAATTCCTTTTATATCTATGTTTCATTGGCTAGAATCTAATGATCTGCTGGAAGAGAAATGTATTTTTCTTGTTTGTTTGTTTTTTTCCTTTTTTTCTGCGTACGCACTGAGGCAGCCCCACCTGGGAACAAGGGAAATGACAATTGAGTAGGCAACCAACCATTTCTGCCAGAGCTTGTAATGGCCTGAAAGTTTATAAAGTATAGACAGTTGCTCATTTTATCTATAGAATTATTTGTCACTAGGGAATTTTTACACATACGTTTTAATAAACTGCATTGATTTAACCCATTGCTATTTAAACTATATAGTCTTTTCCATTAGGAAACATAAATCCTCAGAGACCTAGCTTTGTTTTATTTTCTTTGAAGTGCAATAAAATGGGCAAATAAAATAAAAAGTGGTTATTGTGTGCTTTAATGCAAATGCAACTGGTTTCTCCAGAGTTGTCCTGAGAAACATATTGAATAAGACAGGGTGAGAGGAAAAGGGAGCTGTAAGCTGTGCCATCCAATCTTCAGCATTGTTGTTCACTAGCTATAGGTTGCAGAATTTTTCTTCTTAAGAAGACTGTGGTAACATCTCATTACCAAAGTTCCTTAAAAGAACAAATCACCAATCAGATTAACTTTATTTGGCTTCACGAGGTCTAGTTTATTTGAGCCTGGAGGCTTGAGTTTATTTACCACAACTCAGTGCTGTCTTATAGTCGCTTTTCCTATTTGAGTTTTGATTTCACCTTCAAATTTTTTAGTTTTCTGTAGTTTCCAGACTACAGTTCCTGGTAGAGCAGTCAGGAGTGGCATTCTGCCTTCTCTCTGATACTGGTTAACCTTACTACATCTTTAACAAACCCGGATCATTAAAATTTAGATTTGTACCCTTAGAATTAAAGACTGGTTCTGATACATACTACATCTATAATCTTGATTGAACCATGAATTTATTTAAATATCAATTCAGGTTTTATTATTTGTTTTTTCATTAGCACTGTAGTGATTTGAGTTCATTTTAAAGTTTCAAAGTTTTCTTTGTAGCTCTGTGGCCTTTTAGAGTCTAGGACATTATACTTTATTGTAAACAATTCAAATACATAAATATATAATGTAAAAATAAAAATTCCTTATAATAAATATGCTCATTGCAGATAACTAGTGTGCATGTGTGTGTGTTTGTGTGTGTGCGCTTAATGTATGCATTTCATGACCAGGGGTAGGATAAAATCTTGTGTGTATGTACATTTCATAGGAGAATGTGAGAAAGGAGTTAAGCTAAGTTCGCTGACAGATTTGTGACTATGTTGAAGTCAGGATGCACACATTACATTGCATGGTCTGAGTCAGCAGTCTCAGACTCGTGAATATTTTCTGTCAATTAACTACATCCAGGCAACTAACTTAGTAAAATCAGAAAATAGGATGGAGAAGAGTGTTTATTTCTATGAGATCAATTTTGGAGTATAGCCATAGGATCTGGTATTAGAGCTCCTGGATTTGAATTCTAATTCTCTCTTTTACCTTTTTTTAACCTTAAATAATTTATTTAACATTTTCAGGACTCCATTTTCTTATCTGTAAAATAGGTATAATAACAGTATCTCTCTCAAAGGGCTATTATGATGATTAAGCAAACCAATGCATGTAACAGGAAGTTGGTGACTTATTGCTAAGATTCACAATGATGGTAAAATAAAGGAGAATTTCTCTTGATTCTATTGTACTCTTAGAAACTAATTATAAACTCTACTATTTTACAGATGATGCAGCTAAAGGCCAGAAGGAGGACATGATTTTTCCAAGTTTATTCTGATAATTAATAATGGTATTAGCTCAATGCGTTTTTGTTTCCTAGTTCCTTCATTTATGTAAATTAGAATAAGTTTGCTCTGGGAGGCATCTCTGGGTAATTACCTTTCAAAGATATCAGTCCTTTGCAGTGGGACCTATAAAATTGGGACTTCTATATTAGGTACAATAGTCCTCTCTGATTGAGTTCAACTGGCTGGTAAAACTTTATCACCCTGCCCCAGAATTTCTCATCTCTTCTTGGGTTTAGATTAGATAATGAATATTCTTTGTAAGGCTTTATGCATAAGGATAAGTGAGATTTGCACAGGACCATGCAAGTCATCTGAGACCAAGACTGTTTTTTGATAGCAGTGCTACAAGTAGTCCTATATCAGAACTGGAAGGGAACTTACCTTAGAGACTCAAAGAGAGGGATGAGCATCACACAGTCAACTCATGGCTGCGTTTAGAACATCATCTTCTCACTTCTAATTCCTATAAAGTCCTGTCTGGTTCTCTGCCTCCCTGCTCTGAACATCTTTGTTTACTTAGTACCCATTCACAGGATCCTCATTTCCTAGATTCTGGGATGAGATCTGATAGCGGTCAAGAACAATAATAGACTCATTGAGTCCATCTGATTGCTGAGGGTTTTTTTTTTTCCTTTGGGTAATTTAATTTAATACTTACAACTAAATTCCTTACCTTTTCTCAGTTTTCATATACATATGTATATCTTGCTTGTACTTTCTTCTGTAAAATGAATTATATTTTGAAGTCTATCTTATGGTTACACTCACATTCCTACTTACTGGTCCCTAAATAATCAGTCCTGCATGCTTCCCATGGTGTTACCTTTAGATCTAGGTTCTTAGACATTTTCCCACTAATCTGATATGTCCTCTGGAATTTCTGTATTAATTTATCAAATATCATGCTCTTTCTATTCCTTAGATGTAGGAGGCAAAAGCCTAGGGCATCAATATAAGTTTTGAGGATATTTGGAGAACTTTGTGCTGTGCTCTCACTATGGATTATACAGTGGTGCTTCTTCAAGACCCACCTGATCCCTGTTTATTTCTTTGTTTAATTTAGTTTGTTTCTTTTTATATTATTATAATATTTGATATTTCAAAACATTTGTATTTGGGAATATTTGTCCTCATTTTGTCTCTTTTTGTGTTTTCTTCTAATAAGCTTAATAGATGAATACAACCTTTGTGTAGATAAAAATCTAATGGAGTAGTGAAATACTCTCCCACATTCTCCTAAAATTAAAATTCCTCACAGTCACCTGGAAATCCAATGGAGAGGGGAAATTGGATCTTCCGAAGAAACTGGATTAGGGAAGAGAATAGCAGGTTGCATCCTCCTATTGTCTATAGGCTGAAACATCACGACTATAGCTTCGGCTAGGAGGTGGCAGCATGGACATCAACATTGTATTTCCCAGGGAATCCAGCTGCCATAACTTCTGTGGAAGGGCCATACTTACAAAGTCATTGATAAAGGAGGGTGCCCTCTACCCTTCCTCATTGTACATATTTTATACACAAGACTCCTTCAATTTAGGTTATATTTTATAACCTAAGACTCTAAATCTTAGGTTAGCCCCTGAATTCTTTGTGAGGCAAAAAACTTGATGTCTATCCAAGACTGAGTTTAATGTTTTCATTTTGTGTGTGTATGCTATGGACTCACCTAACCCTAAATGAACTGGGTTTGGAACATTGTGGTGTACACAGAGTCCTCCGCAATTTAAAATGAAATTAATTCTTCCAGATGCTATTGAAGAAGTTGCTATAATCCATTGAGCACTTAGTATCTCTGGATTAAAGTGAAGGCAGACATGATTAATTTTTTTTTCATGTTTTTTGTATCTCCCTGGATGTAGCACAAAATTTGGCTCAGGAAAGAAGTAATGTGTAATTTCTGAATTCAGTAGATGATTGGTTAAGCAGGCTCCCAGGCATTGCCATGTAGGCTAACTGGAGAATAATCTTGACCTAACTTCTAAAGAGTCTGTCTTGGATTATACCCACTATAACTTTATGCAATACTATATTTTAATGAAAAAATAGCCAAGTGAGGACTTAGGTCAATAGTCAGTTATAGTAGGCATTTATTAAATATTTGTTAAACAATTGAAAAACTTCAATTACAGGCTTGCTTTGCACAACAAATTATAAATTCAAAATAGGGGAAATGGAGTGGGTTGTAGTAAACGTGCTGAGGATGTTGGCAAAGTGAAAGTTGCATTGGACACATTTAAGGAAGATTATATTCAAGGCTATTGTGATAGAGGAGAGAGGCCAGATCTCAGTTTCAACTCAACCTGGCTAAAACAAAGGGTGGGAGGGTTTCCAAACAGTGAGCGATCCAGTGAAAAATTATTGGCAGACACTAGGGGATAGTCATACATCATCTGTTGGTTTTTTAAAAAATCATTATTCAAAGTAAAAATAAGCTTCTCATATCTCTAAGAAAGAAGGCAGTGTTGCAACTTGGAGCAAGCAAGATTCTCACTGAAGTTAGGCTTCTACCGTTTTACAGAAACTGGGAATAGGAGTGCTATCTTTCTCCGTGGCTACATTTTAGATGAGATCGGGCACGTTCAGGGTGGTATGGCCTCACACCATGGCTACATTTTGAAGAGATGTCTTCCAGGTCTTGAGAAAGACAGTCCTAACTAAGGAGACCGGAAGTCCCGCTTTTGGAGGTACAGTCCCGATTTTCAACAATTTGTCCCGCGTCCCACAGCGTTTTAAAAAAGAGACATATGTACTACTCTTTGTAATATTTTAAGTAATAATAATAATAATAAAAGAACCCCCCTCCCCACCCCCTCCTTTCACCCCCCAGTCAATGGTGTCCCGTTTTACCAATGTTAAAATCTGGTCACCTTATCCTAAACTGTAAAACCTGGCAAGAGGCCTTTAAAAATATTTACATCTCAAAAGGCAGAGAAGGAATTTACAACTGTTTAAAGAAAATGCCCAAGGAAAGGAAGGTCAGGGAGAAGTCTGTCCATACTCTAGTTGAGCAGAGGCAAGTGTTCAGGCCCTGGTCAAGGCCTTAGATGACCCAGGAGTTACTGGAGCTTGCCCTGTTTTGAGTGTCAATCTGCTGCCTTCTAGATGCAGCTCCACTGTAAGCCCTTGACAGCCCCGGCTGTGTCACTTCAGGACAGATGAGAATAATAGGAACTGTTCCAGCTCCTTCACAGGTCTATTGTGAAGCTCTAATTGCATCGGATTAGAGAATGCTTTGTAAACTAAGGTATTGGCCCTAGCTGGTTTGGCTCAGTGGATAGAGCTTCGGCCTGCAGACCAAAGGGTCCCAGGTTTGATTCCTGTCAAGGGCACACACCTCAGTTGCAGGCTCCTTCCTGGCCTGGGTATTGA
The DNA here is from genome assembly GCA_004026665.1 of Murina feae. NCBI lineage: Eukaryota > Metazoa > Chordata > Mammalia > Chiroptera > Vespertilionidae > Murina > Murina feae. Next base: position 13,033 of record PVJC01025921.1, on the reverse strand, counting down.
TCTGGGCTCCTGCAGGAGGCACCCAATCAATGTGTTTCTCTCACATTGATGTTTCTCTCTGTCTTTTCCTCTCTCTAAAAAGGCAATGGAAAAATATCCTCGGGTGAGGATTAAAAAAAAAAAATGAAGGTATTGCACTGATGTACTGGCAGGAGGAGGCTGAAATTTTTCTATTTTCTTAAGATTCTGTCTCTATCTCAGACCCCTCAAGTCTACCTTCTGCATCCCGGGAGCTCCTAGAACTTTTGCCTGTGCCACTTAATGAATCAGAAAAGGCACCTTGAGATCTCCTTGTTCAACCTCATAATTTTATATCAGAGGAGGCCGAGTTCTTTAACAAGGAAGGAGCTTGTCCTTGGCTATACCAAAGTCATGGCAGAACCCAGGACTCCTGACTCTATTCACTGCACAATAATGCATAAGATATTCACTGACACATCATGCCTTTCCCCAGGGAGCAGCACGGAATGTCCGCTCTCTAGGAAGCACCTTTACTCTGGGACTTCTATTTATATCACCCTCCACTCTTTGTCTGATAGCTGCTTTGACAGTGTTAAATTGTTTCTGTTGCCAGTTATCCAAGGTTGCTTTTTCCATGTCGCTGTGTCCTTCTGGAGCCTTGAACATCCAGAGGCAGAGCAGCCTGTCTGACCACACAGAAATGGGATTGCTTCTCTGGGCTCTAGTACACTGATCTCTGGTCTTCTGCCGTGGTTTGCCCTTTATCTCACAGATAAAACTGAAGATTTGATGTTGAGATGATGACCCAGAGGCCTTGATGTGAGAACTGCAGCAATCTGGGCAGGGTAACCCTGAATTTGATCCCTAGAGGCCCCTCCAGCTAATCCCTACCTTGTCACTCCCAGCCCCATCTCAGGAAGTCAGGCAGTGAGGTTGGTGATGTTGGTGTGGGGGTGGGAGCTTGCGTCTGTCAGCTGGTGTCTGTTTTCACGACAGATGGTGGGTGATGACGTGGCTCTATTGTCCTCTCTTGCCTGCCCTGAAGGGAGATTTCTTTTGCCAGCAAACGTGCTATACTTCCAGAGGAAATAGCATCTGTCTCTGAGGAGGGATCCAGAAGGCATTGCTATTCTCTCCATCCATCCTGTGGCCTGCAAGTAACTTTAACTCTGTGAAAGGCCCAAAGGTAACCTGTTGCTCCCAGTCAGCTCTAAGGGCTACAGCAAAGGAACAAGTTTAACTCTCAAAAGGAACCACTAATGTTAGTCATGAGGAAGAATGTGTGTGTGTGTGTGTGTGCACGCGTGCACACGCACGTTATATAAGTGGTATTGGATATGACTTTAATGAGCTCAAAAATTTGTTAATAATTGAATCCACTTCTCTATTCCATGCTCTTTTCTGATGCCCTCGCTCTCCTGTCCCAACACTATGATATGTTTTTCTCTAGCTTTGTTCAGTAACAGTTTTAATTCTAGATAACGGGAAACGCTTTGTGGGTGGTTTTTAGAAAGCTCCGTGTTGCTTAAATTTTAGCATGCATCAGAATTGTTTGGAATATGCTTGTGCGGAGGGGAAGGGTAAGAGAACTTGCTAAGGTGCAGCTTTTAGAGATAAATTGGCAGATTTTTATTTAGTAGGCATGGCTACCCTGGCATATGCAATATTCCAGTGATAGTAAATTTGAAAAATATTTCCCAGAGTTTTAGACTGAGGCTATTCATTTAACAGATATTTTAAAATGTAAGTTTGGAGGACAATAAAATTGGAGAAAAGGTTGGGAAACTTGTTGCAAATGGAGGATGAAGGAAGGAGGGAAGAGATATATGTATAATTAAATGAGAGAAGAAAGAAAAGGGCTTTGAGAATTAAAGAACTCAAGCACTGTGGAAAAGGAAGTCCTGGAGACCTTAAGATGAAGAGTGAGGTAGAGAAATTTGGCAGCTCCATCTAATGTGTCAGTACTTAGGATGCAGGGACTTCAAAATGATACTATTACATTTTTCTTTGGATTAAACTAGAATCAAAATGACTTTGGTGTGTGGAAGCTATGGAGCTTAGAGCCTAAAACTTGACCATGAAGATTGTAGGGCTTTTATGTACTCCTGCTCATATGCAGCTACCAGAATAATATTAGTGATAACAATGATCATTCATATTTATAGAATGATATAGCAATTAGAATATCAGTTTAGTTACTATATCAAATAAATACAAATTAATTGTGGCTTAAGACAGAAGATTATTTCTCTTGAACAGGCAGCTTTTATTCATCTCTGAGATGGTTGCTCTTGCTACTACCATCACAGTCACATTCTAGCCGGATGAAAGGGCAGTGATAGGGGGAGGGAGTATGGGTGGAATATTTTATGCATATGGGCTGGAGGGAGTATGGGTGGGCACCAGGTGTATGGGTGGGCTCACAAAGAGTGTGATCTGTAAGTTATCATATGACCTGAACTTTGCCACACAGCCATCCATGGCTGTAAGAGATACTAAGGGACCATATGCCAAGCTGTACCTTATCCTATATATAAAAAGGTAACATGCAAATTGACCCTAACAGCAGAATGACTGGGAGTGACTGGTCACTATGACACACACTGACCACCAGGGGGCAGATACTCAATGCAGTAGCTTCCCCCTGGTGGTCAGTGTGCTCCCACAGGGGGATTTCTGCTCAACCACAAGCCAGGCTGAGGGCTGCCAGTACAGCAGTGGTGGTGGGAGCCTCTCCAGCCTCCTCAGCAGTTCCAAGGATGTCCAACTGCAGCTAAGGCATGATCCCTGCTGGCAAGTGAACATCCACCGAGGGCTCCTGGGCTGCCAAACTGCCAGCTTAGGCCCAATCCCCTGGGGAGTAGGCCTAATCCAGCAGATGGACATCCCCTGAGGGGTCCCAGACTGTGACAGGACACAGGCTGGGTTGAGGGACCCCCCTAAGTGCACAAATTTTTGTGCATCAGGCCTCTAGTATTCTAGATAAGAACAGATAAGCAGGTATTGGTGAATTTCAATGGTCTTTCCCAGAAGCAGTCTAGATTTTGGGTTTCTAAAACCTAATACATGAATCATATCTTATTCTCAATGTGAGACAAGTAATATGGTCAGTATGATTTCTCTTTTCAGATGAGGAAATTAGACATTGTAAGTGATAAGTGGCCAATTTTGACTTTGAACTCAAACAGGTCTTTCTGGATGTTTTCCATTAAAACAGTGTGAAGATGAAGCTCTCCTGACCTTTTTGATTGTACCCAGTCACTAAATACAATGAATCCTCCAGGCACTAATGTAGGCAACCCCCTTTTGTTTTCTTCCCACCCCACCCCATACTTCCACTTCTCTAGACGTGGAGAGAGATTTCTAGGTCCCTCACTTTGAGCTCAACAGCTGCCAATGACCAGGACTTTATTTTGTGGTTATTTTAATACAGGTTTTGGGAGCAGCCTGTCTGTTTAATCCCTGGCAGATGAGCTCACAGTGGAGAGATTGGGAGTGATTTACAAAGACTTACTTGGCTGTAGGAGATTGGACAGTTGTGAATCTTTTCAGCTGATATTTAGAGAACCCATTTTAATCAGAATTTATACAGGAATAATCTTTCCTTTAAATTCTGGCCCAATTCCCGCAATAATCTCAGTCAGGGCAGCACTCTTTGGAAGACAGTGTATTAATATGGAGTTTAATGGGATGAAACAGATGGAGTGAAATAGTCCCAGAAAAGAGCCCAACAAGAGTTCTAAATGACGCTCTTGAGTAACTACAGGCTCCATGGCTGAAGGAGTCTAATAATCAGCATCCTTTTACCTGTGTACAGGAGGGGCTTATCTGAAGTTATTCTACATGAGACCCTGGGGAATGAGAACAAAATAAAGACATCATGGCTCTCTAGAAAATGTTCCTTTTGGAAATCCTATATAATAAAGAGGTAATATGCAAATTGACCAGCATGCCCTTGCACAAGATGGCTGTGCCCATGTGGTCACAAGATGGCCACGCCTATGTCATCACAAGATGGCTGCCACAAGATGGCCAGCAAGAGAGAGCAGTTGGGGGCAATCCGGCTGGCAGGGGAGCAGTTAGCCATTGACCAGGCTGGCAGGCAGAAGCAGTTAGGGGAAGTCAGGCAGGCAGGAAGGTGAGCGGTTGGAAGCCAGCAGTCCTGGATTGTGAGAAGTATGTCTGAGGGGTCCCAGTTTGGAGAGGGTGCAGGCTGGGCGAATTTCGTGCACTGGGCTTCTAGTAACATACAAAAGAAACCTAGATTATTTAAAAATAGGTCTATAGAGGAGGCTTCTTATGGTACAGACACTGAATAAATGCATAATTATGTTTGTGTGGGGAAGCAGGTATCACTCAACTGCAAGGCAACAGCCCCAGTATGTTAATTTGGAATCTTTGAGTAGTCAATGCAGAGATATGATTAGACAAGCAAGAGATTTTGGTGGTGAGAAATGCCTATGAAGGGTCAATGAATGAGAACCCGAGGAAGAAGGAAAATCCCTCTGACCATGATGCAGGTCTGATACCTTTGAAAGGAGGTAGGAAGGAAGTAGAATTGTGCAGGACAGACTCAGACTGTAGCATAGTTCTAAGAAAGTTTTATCTATGTCAGTGGTGAGTCCCTGAGCCAAAACTGTCTGTAGAAAGAGTCCTGCATTCTGTAGGACCTCTGCTGTGCTTATTTGTCATCGGGGAGCACCACGGCAGTAATGTGGCCTCCCTGCAGACACCACGGGCATCCAGAGAGATGAAAGCCAGGGCTGTCAGCCAACTGTACTCCCTGCAGTAGGTTCTCTTGCAGAAGATCTCAGTAGTGAATTTCCATGGCCACCACACCTAGGTTCTCTGTTGTGTGACTTCTTTGGGGAATTTCCTCCCCTACCTGAGCTTCAGTTTCCTCATTTATAAATCAAAATGGCTATGGTCAGGCAATCCTTAGGTCTTATGCATCTCTTTCAATCTCTGATTTTACAAAGAGTCTCACCCTGCAGTTCCTAAAAGGCAGAGACACAAGCTGGGGAAGGTTATAGTGGAGGGAAACGTGCTGATGGCCGGCAGGAAAGACAGATCATTCTGTCAGGTGCCTTCTTCCTGGCTCAGCCCCCCCCCCCCCTTTTCTGTTCTCTGTGTTCCAACCTGGCCAATGGCTGCGCCAGCCACAGCTTCAGCCTAATCTAATCTAATCTGTCAGAGAGGTAATGAACTATAAAAGTGTGGATTTAATTACAATTACAGGGGAGTTTTGTGTTGGCTGGAGTCTGGTGCTAGCCAGAGAATAGACACACTCAGGCTAAGCTGAAAAGCCCCATCTGTGCCCGTTAGGGGCTGGGCAAAACCTTATTAAACACAATGAAGAAAGAACGGTACTCATCAATAATTTTTTTTAAGGGGAAAAAGTATTAACTCTTTAGGTTTTTGTCCTTTATAAAAACAGGACTAAAGAAAAGAAATTTTTGTATGATTTTCATACCCTTATTTCTCAGGCAGTACCCAGAGATACCCAGAGCCTTGATGACCCCGTCTTTTTCTTCTCTGTCAAAGACTCTTGGGTACACACCTCTCATACTTCTCCTCCCTTTTCTCCCTAAAAGGTACAGATATAGGCCCTGGAATAGCCTATTCTTTAGACTTCAATAACAAAAAAATCTCATTCTGTTGAAACCCCTGCAAATTTTGCCAAAGAGCTTGAGAGGCATTCATTCTCCTTTTATCTCTGTAGTCCAAAATTGTGCCCATCTTTCAAAGCCCAGCTTACTGGCATTGCCTAAGAATGCAAGTCAGAAGACATGTGATCTGTTCTTCTCCCCTACACCTCCATTACACTCCAAACTCTCCCAATGGAATCGATCATGTTTTGCCTTGCATTAGAAGCATTTACATGCTTTTAAAACTCATTTTTCTTATCTTCTTTACTATGCTGTAAACTCTTTGATCATGAATTTTTAAGACTCATCTTTATATCCTCTGCACCACTCTCATCTTTAATTAGTATACAATAGTCATTAAATACAGGCTTACTGAGAATAATTACATATTTGAGAAAGGTCATCTTTGTTCTCTTTACTTTTTTGCTACCTTCTTTCCTTAATTTCCCTTTCCAAAGGGAAGATTGAGCAAACCAATAAGAAATGATGTGATTTTTAAAAAGTGAATTTTCATGCCATTTGCTTTTCCCTTCTTCCCTTGCCCTTTGATCTGACTATAATTATTCTTTCGTGAAATGTTATAAGTTAAAGTGTATGTTTGAGGAGACCCACAGTAATATATGGTTTCCCTGAAATTCTATACAAACTTAAATACAAAACTGTCTCATATTCATCCATCCATATGGTAATGTGGTAATATTCTTTATATATTATATTTATATTTAATTTTTAACTTTTATTAAATAAGTAACAAAAATATCCTTCATCCCAGTTCTACCTCTTACTGGTAATGTGATCTTGGGCATATAAGACTTCTCTGTGGCTCGGTTCCCTTATCTTTAAAACAGATATAATAATTTTATCTTCCTCAAAGATTTTTCGTGAAAATAATGTGATAAAGCGAGTGCTGTATAAGTATTTGACATGTTTATTTCTGTTATTGTAAAGGATTATTAAAAACAGAGAAACAAACTTAAAATTATATCTGTAAATTATTCATAATTTGTTACTATGTGTCAGATTTCTTTGAAGAATTTTTAAGTAGCTAAGAATAAAGTGAATTTTTCTTTCTTCTTTCAATATATACATTTGTGTAAGAGACTAAACCAATAATATTTTGAGATGTAAAGCAGACAGCTGGACATGTGTCCTTACACAGGATGTCGCCTTAGACTGATCTAACATGAATTTAAGGAGCACCTGGATTGTGTCTGGAGTAAGAATACATGTACTCGATTAGGGAGTGTGGACCATACATGGGAAGCCTTCTGCCTATTTTAAAATCAAGGAAATAACATGAAAATCAGATGCAAAATAAAACCCAGATTAGCATATAATCACATTAGCAGTCTAATTGAGTCAGGAGCTCAGCACTTTGGGTAATAAGGTTGCACCCTTCAGAGGGAGAATAAGACAAAGTCCAAATTGTTTATCCATCCTTCTATTTCAATGCAGAGCAGAGGGTCTTGGGACCAGATGTGACCAGGGTCCCATCCGGGCAGTTAGCACAGTATCACTTACTCTAGGGGACCTCTAAGAGGGGATTAGGGGTCATAGACTTAGTGTGGAAACCCCCAAGGCCAGAGGGATTAACATTTAATGCAGCCAGCTTTTCAGAAAATTGGGCTCAGATGAGGATCTATTTCCTTTATTTATCTTCATTTTGCAAAAGCTCTAAGAGTGAGGGGGTTTCTTTTTCTTTTCACACAGTGAAGCCTTTTCTATTGTGAGAAGACAGGGACATTGGTTCTACAGGTATTTGACAGCTCTGAAATAAAACTTATTTTCCTTTTATCCACACTTCCTCTGTTCCTTCTGGGCTTTTGTTCTTCCTGCTCAGTTTCCTTTTATCCATCCTCTCCTCCTAGATGTCTAACCCCAAATATTTTAATTAGAAATAGTTCCCTTATTCCTCTTAATTTCTGAAAGAAAACAGCAAAATAAGTCCTACATTCTAGCACTCTCAATTTATTTGAAGCAGTTGTTAATATTGCTACCTTTGCTTTCAGTCATTCAAAGATATCTATTTAGTGTTTACTATTTATAGATCAGACACTTCTGTGCTCCACTGCCTGTCACTACACTCTATGGGAGAACACTGGAATAAAACAGACTAGAATTTGATGCAACCATATACTACATTGACTATAACTCACCAAGTTTAATTCCTTCAACTTTATTGATGAGTAAGATAAGTTTATGAGATATTTAGCCGGGTGTTCATGACCCTAAATCTAGTTATTGGATGACAAAGCCATACCCCAAATTATTCACTACCATAACAGTATTCTTTTCACTATACCCTCCATATAATTAATTTAATTTAATTTTCCCTTTTCTATTATTAAAAATATATTTTATTGATTTTTTAACAGAGAGGAAGGGAGAGGGATAGAGAGTCAGAAACATCGATGACAGAGAAACATCGATCAGCTGCCTCCTGCACACCTCCCACTGGGGATGTGCCCACAACCAAGGAACATGCCCTTGACCGGAATTGAACATGGAGCCCTTCAGTCTGCAGGCCGACGCTCTATCCACTGAGCCAAACCGGTTAAGGCCTTTTTCTATTTTTAACATCTCATGAAGTTGAAGTACTTATAACTTACCTGCAGAAAATGAGTTTCAACTGTAAATGGGACATTTTGTCCCCATTAATTTTCTCCCCAAATTTGCATATACTTTAAGGCATCAGACACTTCCATGAAATACTCATATTTCCTACCATTTTCTCTGAGGCAAAGTACAATAGCAAAAAAAAAAGGGACAAGTTTCTCAGTAAGTCTGTAAGGTAATGAGGTATGTAGGAATTCCTAGACCAAATTTTAGAGTTAGGCAGGGTTCCAAAAACACAATATTTACTATTTATGTGGCAATGGGCAGTCCCATACCTGGACTTTAGTTTGTCTCACCAGTAAATTGTGAGGTGTGACGCTCATAGGAAGGTTTTGAAAATAAAGAGTGTTATATATGTAAAGTGGCTGGCACATGGAAGGCATCAACCAAATAGCAGTTTGTAAGCAAATTTATGAATTTAGCTGCCTTGTACTCTGTGGACATGGCATGAAGGTAAAGGGAATTGAAAAGGAGAACACAACACAAATTATGCTCCAAAGTAATCTATTATCAAAATTCAAAATTCAAGTTCATAGGCCGAATTCCAGTTTGTGGTTCTGCATGTAAGGAGTTTGGAAGTTAACACTCTGACCTAACAGCTAAAATACTGAACAGATGTTCAAGAGAGAAAAGGACACAGTAAACTGTCCCCAAGATTAAAGAGACATATAGGCAAATGCAAGTCATTGTGGTTTACCAGAGCACAGACACCCGAGAGAAGCCACGATAGGAAGCAGGGCCAGGAGGAAAACCGGAACTGCAGTTGATGAACTGCCGGAGGCTCCGTGTGGATAACTCTGAAACCTAAAACCTTCAGGGGTACTCAGTCATAAGAGGGCCCCCACACATCTGTGACATTTAACCAGATTCTCACAGTAAACATTTGAGGAAAATCCCCTTGTATTTCTGGCAGTGGGAGGAGAAAAGGAATAATTTTGAAATACTTCAGAGAACTCTGTTCTTCTTAAGGCCTGCCCTCCTGAGAACGTAGTCCACCAAGAGTTTAGCTGGCCTGGACAGGAAATGCCCTACTCTAGCCTTGCTCTAGCTATTGGGTCAGGAGGAAACTGAGGAACTCTTGTGAAGCTCACAGTCCAGAGGCACAGGTTCACTGAAAGACTGGGACCTAATCTTAGGACTGTAGCCTCTCTCCCTCTCCTCATGCCTCACCACCACATCACGGAGGGTCTGTTTATGTTCCTTCTACCCAGTACATCATGTCTGGCTATCAAGAAAAATATTGCAAGGCATACCAAAAACTGCATGACACAACTTGAAGGGACAAAGCAAGCATCAGAACCAGGCATGGAATGATCAAGTTCATAGTCATGGTCACTTTTAAAAAGTGTCACCAGGAGCTCCTTATGGAGGGATCACTTAGTAAGTTATATAAATTTCTAATAATGATGCTGTATACCTGAAACTACTATAATATTGAATTTCAACTGTAATTGAAAGGTTAAAAAATTAAATTAAAAAAAGTGTTACCAGGATGTAGTCTTGGAATCCTATATAATAAAAGCCTGGGTGGCATCACGTGTCACAAGATGGCCACCACAAGATGGCTGGCAGGGGAGAGAAGTTGTGGGTGATCAGGCAATCAGGGCAGGACAGTTGGAGGTGACCAGGCTGGCAGGGCAAGGCAGTTGGGGGCGATCAAGTTGGCAGGGGAGCAGTTAGGGGGCGATCAGGCTGACAGGCAGACAGGTGAGCAGTTAGGAGCCAACAGTCCTGGACTGTGAGAGAGAGTCGGACATCCCTCAAGGGGTCCCAGATTAGAGAATGTGCAGGCCGGGCTGAGGGACACCCCTCTCCCCCAACTCCTGTGCATGAACTTTGTGCACTGGGCCTCTAGTGAAAAACGTAAGATGCTGCTTTATCCTTTGAGGAGATTTATGTCTATGGAGAGGCAGATATTACATAACAAAAAAATAGGTGATATTTGCTCATATGAAAGTGTTCATTCAGTACTAATGACAGAAAGAAAGGAAGTTTGTATAAAAGGAAGATGGATTGTTATAAAGACATTTAAGCTATATCTTAAGGGATAAAAGTAGAGAGAGGACTCCCAAACAATGGGAACGGCCAGGCAAAAGACAAGCTTGAAAGTAACTGGGGTGTCCTGGGAACAAGGGGTACTCTAAGGGACCAGTGTGTAATACTGGTGATGTGTTGGTTAAGGAAAAGGTCAGGTCAGCCATGACCAAGTAGTGTTGTGCCAGTCTAAGGTGCTTGGACTTGATCCTGCTGGCAAAAAGGGAGTCATTGGTGTTTTTTTCACATGGAAGTGACAAGATTCAATGTCAGTGGCTGGTATCCTGGCTCAAGGAATAGCTGTTTTGCTGAAGGTGATCTTAACAAGCCAGTGTGTGCTGGAGGGGTTTTAGTTCAGTCTTTTAAGGAGATACGTTTTCTCTGAACTGAGCTCAGGAAGACTTACGTTACTCAGGGCCCCCTTGATGGATAGGGAGTGGGTCGGAGGCAGGTGTGGCTCATCGATTTCCTGTCCCCAGACCCTGGATTCCTTTCCTGTCTCCAACAGGCCCATAGAAACTTTCTCAAGGTGGCGGTCTGGTATTCATACCCCATCTGTCATGATCTCAGTTGTGGTCCTGATTCTCATTAGAGGGGTGGGAAGCCTCTTTCAGGGCTACTTCACCTCCCATTCACCCAGCCTCCACACCCAAACAATTGACTGAGTCCGTTGATTGTTTCCTATGGAAATCAGTCATGTGCAGCCCCAGGAGGAACAGCACTGCTCTCTTGTATTCATTTCCTTCCAGGAGGACTGGCATTGGGGAGGGTACTTTCTAGCCCTTCACATATGCCTGACAGAGAAGGGGACAGGAAAATAAAAGGGAGATCAAGAGGTACTGAGAGTGGTGTAGGGTGAAAAAGGTAACAGAGTAGTAGCAACAGAATTGCTTGTGTAGGTCATAGGCAGTTTTGTTTGAAAACGTCAGACTTCTAGGGTTCTAACAACAGGAGAGAGGCAACTTCATATCCAACTGTCCTAAACATCAGAATGTTAATTAATCAGGAAATTAGCATGAAAGTCAGATAAAGAGAAAACCAAGATGGCAGCATAGGTAAACACAGGAATTATGGCCGGGCACAACTATTTCAAAATAACAATGAAAAGAAAAAACAGATACCATCCAGAACCACAGGAAGGCTGGATGGGTGAAAATTCTACAACTAGAAAGAGACCGAGACTCAGAGGAGCTGCAGAAGCAAAGTACGGAGGTGTGGAGGCGTGCGTGCGCAGGGCTCGGGGAGAGGGCTAGTGCCGGAGAGTACGGTTCTTTTTCAATCCAGAGGGAGCCCCAAGCTCCCCGTGGCTCTGAATTCCAGTTCCAGGTGAGTTTATGAGGACCCAGATGCATACCCGGAGAAGTGGGACTGACTGGCACTGGGAGGAAATTCAAAGTGGGTTTCTCTCGGCGTTGTTTGCAGTGATTACCATGGGACACAGAGACCCAGTGTCTCTTAGCCCAGGGCTGAGAATCAGCCATAGCTGACTCCCCAAAGCCCCACCCCTCCCAAGCTGTGCACAGAGGCTTTTGCATATAAAAGGCCGAGTAGCCTCAGGCAAAGGCTAAAATAGAACCTCCTTAGAGATACAAGAGCCAGCATATCCAGTGGTCAGAGTGGGACCATCCTAAATACAACTCTTCAGATTCACAAGGGACATACTCAGAGCAGACGCAGTGAGCACCAAAGCCCCACTGAAACAACTCTTGCCCCATAAGGGTGTCTCCAGCACAAAAGTTCTCCCACTGTAGACACAGCTGATTCTCATAACCAAGTGGCTTGGAGATCAATTCCTCTCAGTGATCACCTAACACAGAAAACCACTCTACCAACACAGGGAAGCAGCCAAAATGTGGAGACAAAGAAACAGGTCATAAATGACAGAAATGGAGGAAAGCAAACGACTGGATATAGAGTTCAAAACCACAGTTATGAGGTTTTTCAAGAATTTCCTAGTGATAAATTTAGTGAGACCCTCAAGCATATGAAAAAGGACCAGCTAGAAATTAAACATACACTGACTGAAATAAAGAATAATACACAGAGATCCAACAACAGACTAGAGGATTGCAAGAATCAAGTCAAAGATTTGAAATGTGAAGAAGCAAAAAACACCCAATTGGAAAAGACAAAAGAGAAAAGAATCCAAAAATATGAAGACAGTGTAAGGAGCCCCTGGGACAACTTCAAATGTACCAACATCAGAATTATAGGGGTGCCAGAAGAAGAGAGAGAGCAAGATATTGAAAACCTATTTGAAGAAATAATGACAGAAAACTTCCCATATCTGGTGTAAGAAATAGACTTCCAAGTCCAGGAAGTGCATAGAACCCCAAACAAAAGGAATCCAAAGAGGACCACACCAAAACACATCATCATCAAAATGCCAAGAGCAAAAGACAAGGCGAGAATTGTAAAAGCTGCAAGAAAAAAGCAGTTAGTTACCTACAAGGGGGCACCCATACAACTGTCAGCTGATTTCTCAACAGGAACTTTGCAGGCCAGAAGGGAGTGGCAAGAAATATTCAAAGTGATGAATAGCAAGAACCTACAACCAAGATTACTTTACCCAGCAAAGCTATCATTCAGAATTGAGGATCGGATAAAGAGCTTCACAGACAAGAAAAAGCTAAAAGAGTTCATCACCACCCAACCAGTATTATATGAAATGCTGAAAGGTATCCTTTGAGAATGAGGAAGAAGAAAAAGGAAAGTAAAAATTATGAACAACAAATATATATCAACGAGTGAATCTAAGAATCAAGTGAATAAAA
>PVJC01025920.1:0-24405 GCA_004026665.1 Murina feae | reverse complement strand
GGATGAGCAGAAACCCAACACCAGTAGAGAGTCTTAATATTGAAAATAATTATTTTAGATCATTTTTAGAAGCAACATAATTTTGAGATATAACTAAAATATGCAGATTTCAGCAAGTGAAATAAGAAAAAACAAAAGTATAGCTAGCTCTAAAGGAAAGAAAGCTATAAAAATAAGATTAAATGATCAAATATAATTAAATTCAATAAATACTAATAACAAGAATATACAAAATTAGTACTAAGTGGCACAATGAAAAAGAGGTGAAAAATAGACACTATGGAGGTAAAAACAAGATTTTTAAAAATATCTTAGCATCTTCCACCTACTAGGTAAAACATACTAGTACACATATGATTTTTCATGTAAAATCTAATCTTATTTTCTCATATTTTCTTATGTAATGTTGATGGACAATATTTCTTGAACAAACATAATGATTCAATACATACACTCAAAGAATATAAAGCAACACCTAAATAAATAGATAGTATCTCATGTTCGTTAGTACAAAGACTTAAATTTGGAAAGATATCAAAGCTTTCCAAATTATCTGCAGATTCAATGCAATTATATAAATACTAGGGGCCTGGTGCACAAAAATTTGTGCACGGATGGGGGGGAGGGTCCCTCAGCCTGGCCTGTGCCCTCTCGCAGTCTGGGATCCCTTGGGGGGATGTCCACCATCTGGCTTAGGCCCAATCCTGTCCATGATCACAGGCACGGGGGAGAAGCTGCCTGACCCTGATCGCAGGCACAGGGGAGAAGCCACAGTTTCTCCCCCACACCTGTGATCAATGGACAGGCAGCTTCTTCAACTCCCGGAAGAAGCTAGCCTCAGGCACTGGACCCAGTCTTCTCTGTCTCCCCTGCCTTCTGAATCTCCAACAAGCCTGGGGTGGTCAGCGCCAGAATGCTTGCATGGTAGCTGTGGCTGAAATGCAAGTATCCCGGCTCTGGCCTCCCCCATCTTTGTTGGGTTAATTTGCATATTTGCTCCTGATTGGTCAGTGGGCGTGACTTGTGGGCATGGCTTGTGGATGTAACAGAGTGAGGGTCAATTTGCATATTACTCTTTTATTATATTAGATATAACCTGCAATAAGCAATTGCCTCTAGTTTGTTTTGTTTTTTTTTAATTTTGTTTTATTGCTTAAAGTATTACAAAGAGTATTACGTATGTCTCCTTTCCCCCTCTGCCCCTTGACCTTTCCCTGGCTGCCCCTACCCACCAGTGTCTTGTGTCCATTGATTATGCTTATATTCATGCATACAAATCCTTCAGTTGATCTCTTAACCACCCCCCACTCAAAACTTCCCCGGCCTTCCCACTGTAGTTTGACAGTCTGTTCATTTTTAAATGACCCTGTGGGCATGGCTTGTGGGTATAACAGAGTGCTGTTCAATTTGCATATTACTTTTTTATTAGATTAGACTAGAGGCCCGATGCATGAAATTTGTGCAAGGGGCTCAGCCCTCGAATCCACAGAGGCTGCCTCAGCCCTTGCAGCCACATCTTCCTCTGGAAGGTCATCTGGAAGGTCGTTTGGCCTTTTGGCCTAATTAGCATGTTATGCTTTTATTATTATAGATATTAACAGAGTGTTTGGGGGCTTCATAACACACGGTGCTAACATTTATGTGGAACTAAATGACCCAAGCACAAATACTATTGAATTAGAACAGAATCTTGCTGAACCAGATAAAAATCTGTATTTGTATTAAATTACAATAATTTTTACACTATCTATATACTAGTATATAAAACCCTAATATGCAAATAACAGAGCAACTAAACAACTGAACAGTCACTGACCACCAGGGGGCGTGTGGAACATGGCGGGTGTTGGCAGCAGATGGCAGAGCACAGAACATGGTGGGTGTTGGCCATGGCAGGATTGTGGAGTAGGTGAGCAGGGGCGCCAGACCAAGGCGGGATGCCGGTCACTGTCATCAAGGTGAGCCTCTGGTGGTTACTGAAAATTCTTTGCTCCTGCATGCCACAGTCCACCAGGTGCTTACACCTGTTGTTGGCACCAACCCCACTCACACCTGCTGCCAGCACCTGGTGCTGGCCCTGGTCACTCAGCACTGTCAGCAGGTATGAACAGCAGCTGCCAGCCCCAATAGGCCCTCAGGGTTTCTCCACCTCCCCTTGCTCCTAAGGGGTGATCGAGGCCAGCAGCCACCTTTTGCACCCGCTGCCAGCAACAGTCCCTCTCATACCTGCTGCTGGTGCCAGAGCCACTTCTTACACCCATTACCAGAGCTGGCCCCGCTCACACCTGTAGCCTGCACCAGAGCTGATGCTCACACCCATTGCTGGCTGCTGGTGCTTGGCTCTGGTCCCAATCACTCGGGACCATCAGCAGGTGTGAGCAGCATCTGCTGGCCCTGATCACCCCTGAGGGATTCTCCACCTCCCTCTGCTCCTGAGGGGCAATCAGAGCAGCAGTCACTACTCACACCCACTGCTAGCACTGGCCCCAATCGTTCCATGTCAGCATCAAGTGTGAACAGGCCAGCACCATCAGCACATGGGATTGGGGCTGCCAGCAGACAGGGAACCAAGCTGTGGCAGGAGGGGCTGGACAGTAGCAGAGGATGGGCCGAGACCCGCCCCTGTGCCCACTGCAACCTAGCAGCCCACAGTTCCTTTCAAGGTGCATGAATTTGTGCACTGGGCCCCTAATCTTTTAGATTTGTTTAACATTGAAATCCGTTAACTTTGCCTAAAGGTTATCACTCTCATAATATTGGTGGCCTTCATATAATCAGTTAAAGGCCTTAAGAGAAAAAACTGAGGTCTCCAAGAAGGAAGTAATTCTGACTCCAGATCACATTCAGACTCCATTATAACATTAACTTTTCCCAGAGTCTCCAGCCTGCTGGTTGCCCTGTAGATTTTAAAATTATGAGCCTCTATAATCACATAGGCTAATTTCTTAAAATCTCTCTCTCTCTCTCTCTCTCTCTCTCTCTCTCTCTCTCTCTCTCTCACACACACACACACACACACACACACACACACACACTATTACAGCTCTCCAGAGAAAAAGAACCAATAATAGAAGTTCTAAGCCAAACTAGAAATAAACTATTTAAATTCTATTAAATTAGACAGATACCTAAATTATGAGAGAATCACTGAAATACTGAATCTCAATGAAAGTGAAATGCATCTAGTAAAACATGGATTAATTTCACAAATGAAACAATAACTCAAAGAAGTCAAATACAATACCACATATATGATACAGTTCCATATAAATAAAGTTCAAAACCAAGAAAAAGCAAATTTTAGTGTCTTTGAATGTGGTTTTAGATGGTTAAATGATAAGTAAAAGAAGAACGTAGTCACAATTAATGACAAGTAATTGTTGTCTTTAAAAGGGAGAGCAAAGGAGATTGCAAAGGGGCCCAAGAAAACTTTCTGATGTATCAAAGCATACAGTTTCTTGACTTGGGTGACTATTATCATGGCTTTACTTTGGGATAATCAAATTAACCTATCCATTTTTTTTTTTTTTAGAATTCTCTAATGTGTGTTATAACATATATAACAAAAAAGTAATATGCAAATTGACCCTAATGACGGATGACTGGGAATGACTGGTCGCTATGACGCGCACTGACCACCAGGGAGCAGACGCTTAACACAGGAGCTGCCCCCTGGTGGTCAGTGTGCTCAGCCACTAGCTGGGCTGATGGCTGCAAGCACAGTGGCAGTGGCAGGAGCCTCTCCCGCCCCCTCCACAGCTCTAAGGATGTCTAACTGGGGCTTAGCCATGGGGAGTGGGCCTAAGCTGTCAGTTGGACATCTTCCCAGGGCTCCCAGGCTACCAGAAGGATGTCTGGCTACCAGCTTAGGCCAACCCCCTGGGCAGCGGGCCTAACCTGGCAGGTTGACATCCCACAAGGGCTCCTGGACTGCGAGAGGGCTCAGGCCGGGCTGAGGGAGCCCCAAGTGCACAAATTTTCGTGGTGCACCAGATCTCTAGTTTCACAATAAGAGTGCATTTGCATACAGGAATGAGAAATGGATTCAGAGGCAGAGAAATGAGATCACCCCTCAAAAACATTGGTAATAATGCAGTTTTTAGTTCTGTTTATGGGATCTTAATACTGTTAGATATTAATACACAAGCTTAATTTTCTACTGGTTAGTTTTGACTTCTGGTTCTTTCTGCAAAACTGTGAAAAGTGAGTTGTCTGAGATCAGAATAGCCTGCATTCTCTAAGTTGGCGGCTGAGGACTGTGCAGCAGATGTTCTTAAGAAATCAGTTCTTGCTGTGACAGCGGTATCAGCCTGTGTGCAAGACCAAGCGTTCAGAATGATTGGTCTGTGCTACATGCAGACCATGTGGAAGCTGAACAGAACTGAAACAATAATTTAAGAACACAATGTTTGGAACTGATCACATCCTGAATACCTTTTTACAGCCTTTTGCCTCTAATTGATCACCCAACACCACTACATCCTATAGTTTTGCTAATACTCTTGTTCTTACCTGATCATGGTGCTGTTCTATAAGACACCAACAATTCTCAAGACATTTTATAAGAACTTTACCAGACGCAAGGTGGCAGATTAGACTACATAGCTGGTGAATTCTGAAAGAGGTCGCAGGTACCACAAAGAATATACTCTGTCAAGTTCATGTACCTTGGTAGCCAAATGCTTGTTCCAATCAGCTCAACCCTATATTTCTTCAATCAGAAACATTTCATTTATCACGCTCTGGATTGCCAGTTCAATGAATAAGTTTCACTGGTGCCAAATAGCATCTTATTTCTCTGATAATTTAACCTATGCCCATTCCAACCTATAGTCTTGTTTTAAAACATAGTCCTTATGCTGCTCTTTAGAAATCAGACAGATTTGAGTCTTTCCTTTGCTCAGTGATACTAGGAGTCCAAACTTAGTTCCCTCCTTTGTAATAAAAGCCCAAATGATGCCAGGCTTCTTTCACTAACGAAAATCTCTGATAAAGGGACCATAAGAAAATGCATTATGTGGACGTGACTCCAATACAATTTCCAGTCCATATCAGGGTATTACATGGAATGCAAAACTGGAACACAGTGAATTTTAAAAAATTATATATATATTGCTTAATAAATTGACTTCTTTGTGTAATAATGGAAGCATTAGTAAGGCTCTTTACATTACAGTCCTCAGCATAAGCAATAGTCCTAAGAGTTACCTTTATCGCCAGTTTTCCTCAACAAGGAAACAGGCTCAGTACCATTAATGACTCAAGATGTAAAGCAACACTTAGATTTGACCATTGTTTTGTCTGGCTCCTTCTTCTATGGTATATATCCTATCATCAGTGAGTTCACAATGGTACTAATCTATTAACCAGAAGGCTACTTATTTTTGTTGCTTAAAAGTTAAGCTAGAAGTGCCATGCAAATGGCCACTCAAGGGGATTTTTAGGCATAGTGTTGATATTTGAAATTTAAGTAAATTATTTGATCTGACAGAAACTCATTGTTTCTCAGCATAAAATAATCATTATACAAGAAGATGCCCCTCCAAGTTGATTGGACTCCTAATAAAACAAAAGTAGTACAAAGAAACAACTTTATTGAATGACTAGGGGTGGCTTTTGAGTTATTGAGGTATAATTCAGAAAACAAAAATATGAGCTAGTTTTTCAATTCATAGGGATTCTGAGAATCTAAGGGGAAAGTCTATAATACTAACTAGATGAGGAAAGCTATTCACTTTATTAAAAACCAACTACACAGACACACACACACTTGTGTGTGTGCATTAAGTCCTCGTGCAGCACTACACTCTGTCTTATGTACTAGTACAGGGAGCTGAAGCTCTTCTGTTCAGGTTACTAGAAACATTGTCATGTGCACAGCACTGAAAAAAAAGTGTAGAAAAAGGTGAAATTGTTGACTATAAGAAAACATCCCAAGAATATCATCAGGCCCAAATTAACAGGTACACTTCTCATCAGTATAAACATAGCAATTTCAGATGCTTTACTGCCAATCAGCTATCACAATCACATCGTTTATAGCACTTTTCCTTGACATAAAAAGATGCCCCTGGAGAGTTGTTATGATGCTGAATATATCACTAAGTTATAAAATATACAAAAAAAATCAAAACCATTTGAAAAGTGTGCCTGTATCAGCAAAAGTATGGATAAAAACTGAAAATTGAATCAAGAGCAAGTTAAGAAAATTTAATTTTTCTCACCTTTCCTCAAAAAGTATCCCAACCATTCCTACTGCATTTCTTTCCCATTCAGGTTTCTGTAATTCTTAACTATTATATGTACCCTCTCTATCCCAGCCAATTATATCTTGCTTTAAGTTTTTTCTCTTCAAACATGGTTCAAGTTTTTGAACACTCTGAGTTCATTTATTTACTGTATTTCCATTGTTCTATGTAGAGCAATAGTTGATTAGCTCATACTGTTCTATTAACTTCTGGAAGGATAGACAAGAATATTGGGAACTATGATCAGGGGCTGAGAATGCAAAATAAAACCTGGCACTTTCCTTCTATGAATTTACAATCCCATGAAATAGGGGCTAGAATTAGAATTCAGGGGCCAAACTTGAGACACAGACCCCCTCACAAAGGCCCTAGATAATACTGAAAGCAGTTTTAGCTACTTTGTAAAACTGAAACAATTTTCCCACCACACATTGGATGATCACTATCCCCAAATAAAGATATATTCTTTGGAGGAAAAAAATATATACATGCATGTGTGTGCACACATACACACACGTACACACACACACATGTATACACATGCACACACATGCCTCAAAAGAGTGGTCATGCAAAATTAATTCTACCCAGAGAAACTAACTTGGTAAAATTGCTGCAAAATCATCTAAATAATCAATTTTTCTTAACTATTTTGCAACAAGCAGCTATTTCATTTACATGTACTCTTGTTGTTAGAAAGGAAAAACTATTGTTCAAAACCTTCTGAAATCTATAATATGCCTGAAACAAACATATACTTGAGAACCAAAGTATACATACTCTATTTCTTTTTTTGAAATGCCCTGTAGAGCATTCAAGCTTCATCTTTAACCCCAAGCATGTAGACAGTAATAAAAATGTCACACAAGTTGCTACAGTGTATTATTAAAAATCTAAAATATAAATCAAAGGAGGTAGGACTATTGCTGTAGAATTTACTGGCTATAAGCTGTTTCTCATATTACTCATCAAAATTGAAAAAGTCATACTTATTCTCATAGGAAATTAAGGAAACTTGAAATGACTTAATGCAAGTTATTTTAACTTACAAGGCAGTTGTGTAAAAGAGAACGGATTAAATTCCCACTTTCCAAGGAAGCCAGAAGAGAAACACAGGTAGCTAAAGGGCAATAATGGTGTAATGAGATGGTCTGAGTGCTTGAAAAGTAATTCTTTCAAACGACTTTTTTCATTAGGTCTTTTTGGATTCACAGATGGGAGGGTCAGAACCACTAGGTCTCAGCAATAAGAAGGCAGGCTTGGTGGGTCACCCTTCCTGAGGTCAAGAGAATAATGAAAACCAACTGGTAAGAGCAGGGAATATTCATCAGGATCTCACTGACACACAACTCATGATTACTCTCAGAAAAGCTCTTAGACGTAGTCCACCACCAAGAACCAGATAGAATAAAGTGTGCTGGGCAGGGGGTGTCAAATCCTCTAATCAAATTAAGCAGAACTCTATCATTACCACCCATAAAAAATCCTGAAGTACAACTCTGAGATAACATAATCTAGTTACAACAATACTTAAACCAATGCAGTGACCTAAAATAAAAATCATACAAGAAATACTTTATTTTTTCATCCTTACCCAAGGATATATTCTTGCATTGATTCTTGAGAGAGGAAAGGAGGGGGAGAGAGAAAAACATTGATGTGAGAAAGTGACACGGATCAATAGCCTCCTGCATGTACCTGACCAGGGCTTGAACCTGGAACTTGGGTATGTGCCCTGACCGGGAATCAAACCTATGAAACTCTGGTGCAAGGATGACTCTCTAATCAACTGAGCCACACCAGTCAGAGCAGAGGTAATTTCTAATAAAGGTAACTTTAATATATTTTAATGGTCCTGGCACAACTTCCCTAGAAAAAATAACCGAGTAGTGTCATCTCATATGCCAAGGTTGTGGGCTGAATCTCTGCTCAGGGCATGTACAGAAAGCAACCAATGAATACATATATAATTGGAACAACAATCTCTCTCTCTCTCATCAATAAATTAAAACAATTTCAAAGGCAAAGATGGAAACAGAATCAATAACCAAGATTCAGCTACACACTATTTTTGAGAGATACACTTTAAAATTAAAAACACAGCCCTAGCCGGTTTGGCTTAGTGGATAGAGTGTTGGCCTATGAACTAAAGGATCCCAAATTCAAATCCAGCCAAGGACGCATGCCTGTGTTGCTGGCTCAATCCCCTCTCAGTAGAGGGTGGGCAGGAGGCAGCCAATCAATGATTCTCTCTCATCATTGATGTTTCTATCTTTCTATCCCTCTCCCTTCCTCTCTGAATTCAATAAAAATATTTTTAAATTAAAAACACAAATAGGTTTACATTATAAAATATGATAAAAGCTATACCATGTTAATGATAAACATCATAACTTATGGTGGCTACATTAATATCTAAAAAAGTAGACTGTAGAATGAGAACCATTATAAATAATTGTTAGTGTCATTTCATAATGATAAATTAAATAAGCACAAGAAATAATGTATTACTTCAAATTTTATCAAATAAAATTTAACAGAACTAAAGGCAGAAATATGTAAGTCCATAATCAGAGATGTTATTGATTAAAGAAGATTGGAACAGCACTATCAACCTAATCAAGCTCATTCAACCCTATATACATACTGGCATATAGATAGAGATAGAGATAGAGATAGATAGATATTAGAGGTATGGGACATGAAATTTGTGCACTGGAGGGTGTGTCCCTCTGCCGAGCCTGCACCTCTCCAATCTGGATCCCTCAGAGGATGTCTGACTGCTGATTTAGGCCTGATCCCCTAAACTGGCAGTCAGACATAATGGCAGTCAGACATCCCTCTCATAATCCGGGACTGCTGGCTCCCAACCACTTGCCTGCATGCTTGCCTGATTGCCCCTAACTGCTTCTGCCTACCAGCCTGATGGCCCCTTAACCACTCCCCTGCCAGCCTGATTGATGGCTAACGGCTCCTATGACTGCCCGAATGCCCCCAATTGCCCTCCCCTGCTGCCCTGATTGCCCACAACTGCCTTCCCCTGCCAGCCATCTTGTGGAAACCATCTTTTGACTACAAGGGGGCAGCCATCTTGTGAGAGGATGTGATGGTCAATTTGAATATTACCTCTTTATTATATAGGATATATATATATATATATATATATATATACACAAAAATATAGATTATACATTCTCTTCAATTACTTTTAGAATGTTCACTAAGAAAAATATTATCAGCCATAAGATAAGTCTCAATACATTTTAAAAAATTAACATTATAGAGAATAGGTTTGCTAGCTGACCTAAATAGAGTTAAATTAATATTAATAACTATAACATATATAGAAACCCCCAACTGTTTGTAAATTAAATTCCTCATCTCTAAATAACCTATGATTCAAAACAAAAATAACAAGTTATAAAAAATGTCCAACTAATGATAACAACAATTCAACATACCAAAATGTGTGAATGCAATATTTAGAGGGAAAGTCACAACTTTAAAATGCTTATATTAGAAAAGATGAACAATATGCAAACAATGACCTAAGTTTCTACCTTAACCCTTTGTAAGCAATAAGTGTTTAAGATGCTTTAAAATCATTTTTGTGATACTTTTAAACTGAAAATATTCAAGAACACCCAAATTGTGAGTAACATATTTATTTTTATAATATTCATTGCAAATTATTATTTTTTAATTAAATTCAAAATATCATAGCATGTGAGGATGGTTTCTGTTTTGGACACATGGCAGTTAACTGGTTAAAAAACTAGAAAAAAAAATTAAACCCAAAGTAAATTGAAAAACAAAACAAAACATTAGGACAGAAATTAAACATAAAATAAACATTTAAGAAAATTAGCAAAACTAAATATTGGTTGTTTAAAATAATTAATAAAATTAGCACATTGAAAGAGTATTAACACATTTTTTGCAGGAAACGAGTAAAATCAGATCCACCAGGGAGACTGTCAATGGACATGAGGAAACATACATTGGAACCTCTAGTTGGAACCAGCAAAAATAAAAATGTTTTACATTGTTGTTGTGTGTGTGCCACTCATAAACTATGCAGTGAAATGCGGTACATGTGCAAGTTTTGTAATGTACCCCTGCACAAAGGAAAGTATTTCAAATGCTACCACACAGTGAAGCACGTGATTTGGTGGGAAAATGACCGATTACAAAGTGTTAATTTCCTAGGACTCCCATAATAAATTATCACAAACTGGGTGGCTTAAAATGGAAACTTTAAAAAAAGTAACTCTGGATGAATTTAATGAAAGTAAAAGATAGAAACAAAGAAGAAAAGAAAAAAGTGGTTGAACTGAATAATTGGAAGAGTCTTGGGGAATGTAGAGCAGAAAGCCCAAAAGCACACAATGTGCATCTCTGGTATAACAAATGGGAGAATTCTAGGATTGCTGGTGAATATATCCTATATAATAAAAAGGTACTATGCAAATTGACCCTAACAGCAGAATGACTGGGAATGACTGCTCACTATGACACACACTGACCACCAGGGGGCAGATGCTCAATGCAGGAGCTTCTCCTGGTGGTCAGTTCACTCCCACCAGGGGAGCTCTGCTCAGCCTCAAGCCAGGCTGACAGCTGCCAGTAAAGGGAGGTGGCCTTGCAGCTTAGGCCTGCTCCCCTCTGGCAACTGGACATCTCCCAAGGGCTCCTGGGCTTCCAGAAGGATGTCTGACTGCCAGCTTAGGCCCAATCCCCTGGGGAGCGGGCCTAAGCCAGCAGGCAAACATCCCCTGAGGCGTCCCAGACTGCAAGAGGGCACAGGCCAGGCTGAGGAACCCCCCACACACACACACACCAGGCCCCTAATACAAACACACACACACACACACACACACACTAGGGGCCCGGTGCACAAAGATTTGTGCATGGGAGGCAGGGTCCCTCAGCCCAGCCTGCCCCCTCTCACAGTCCAGGACCCCTCAGTGGATGTCCTACTGATGGCCACAGTCTGGCAGCACAGTCTCAGAGCAGGTGCCATGTGTGTGTGTATGTCCACTGGGGGCCTGCCCCCAGCTGCACTGTGGAGTCTTGAAGCAGGTGCCCTAAGTGTGTATGTCCTGCTGGGGGCCTGCCCCCAGCCACACCACATCGGAGGCTGGGAGCAGGCACCCCATGTATGTGTGTGTGTGTGTGTCTCCACCTGGGGTCTGCCCCCAGTTGTCTAGGAGGCTCAGAGCAGGCGCCCCATGTGTGTATGTGTGTGTACATGTGTGTGTCTGTCTGATGGGGGCCTGCCTGATGGCGGCGCCTGCTCATGATCTGGATATTGGCAGGCAACCAGGAGGCGGACCTCCTGCTGGGGCCTTCCCGCGGGTGCCTGCTCATGATCCTGATGGCGGCAGGTGACCTGGAGGCAGTCCTGCTGCTGGGGCCTGCCTGTTGGCAGTGTTACCTGCTGGAGGGCAGCTGCTCACAGGTTGCCAAGGCAATGCCTGCTGGGCTCACATTGTCAGGGTAACGCTGCCAGCATCCTGCCCCACTGCTATGGGCACCACCATCTTTTTCCTGGAGTGATGGTTAATTTGCATATTATTCTTTTATTAGATAGGATATATATATATACACACACACACATCTACATATAATTTTAGGTAGTTAAAGGTTAAATCCTTGCAGCTCATCACAAGAGGGCCTCTTTGAGTTTATTCCTTCCTTTTTTCACTCAACCAAGGATTATTTAACAAGCCTTTATTTTATGAGCCCTGAAATATACTATTAATACAAAAATGAGTAATGTGTCTGGATGGTGTGGCTCAGTGGTTGAGCATCAACCTATGAATCAGTAGATAATTGTTTGATTTCTGGTCAAGGCACATGCCCAGGTTGTGGGCTTAGTCCCCGGGGCAGGGGGGCGTGTGGGGTGGGTGGGGGGGTGGGCGGGAGGCAACTAGTCAATGATTCTCTCTCATCATTGATGTTTCTATCTCTCCCTTCCCCTTGGAAATCAATATATATATATATATATATATATATATATATATATATATATATATATATAATTTTAAAATGAATGACATCTCATTGCCTTAAAGTAGCTCATGTCCAAGTGAGGACAAAATGATAATTAAAACAGCCTAACAGACAGATGTGCAGGTAATGTTTATCATTGGAGTGCTGTGTAAACGCATCTTACTTAACTTGAGGAAGGAAAAGGGCACTGAAGGTTTCTGGAAAAAGTCAGAATAGAGATGGTAAAAAAAGAGAAAGAACATTCCAGTTATTTAGCATAAACAAAAGGACAGGATCAACTGGAATGTTAAGGACCAGATTGGAAATATACACCGATTATAATGGGGAGACTAACAAGGGTCCCCATTATGGAAGGCTTTCTCTGTTCCACTAAACAGTTCTGGCCAGGCTTTTCTGCTTACAGCCTACTGGGGTTAGTGTGATCCTTCAGCCAGGTCTGCCTGGCATAGCCAGGGTTCAAACCTGCAATCCCATGTTAAATATTAATAGTCATCCTTTTCATTCTGAAAAGTGTCACAGTTTAGACAACAGAGGTGAACAGTATTCTTTAAATTATTTTAAATAAAATATTAACAGGGCTAAATTTCCTGGATAAAACATTCTACTTAGTAGTATGAAAGATGCATATGAAGAGAACAATAGGACACTAGAAGTCCATTTAAGGAATATGATACAATAGGTTGCATTGTCAAGGATGCATTTGAGAGAACAGAAGGACAACAGAAGTCCATTAAGAGAAGGCAAAAACCTTGTAGTGGCAATATAGTTGGTGAGAGGAAACCACTTTAGGAGAAGTTTAGAAGGTACAGTAAAAAAACAAGTGTAAAAGGATAGAAAGAGAGGAGTCAATAAATGCTCTTAGATAAATCTGTGTAGCTGAACAAAAAAAAAGGAAACACAAAGGAAGGTAGAGAGGAAGGAGAGATAAAAATTAGAAAACTCAGAACAAAAACACAGAGTGGTGATGTTTGGGGAGACTGACTTCAGAGCCCTGAAAATAGCTGTGGTCCAGTAAGATAAGGCAGACATAACCTCACACATAGAGGATGGAAAGACGCAGGATGTTGAGGGAAACTGAGTAAAGTGTGGCTGAGTTTTGATGTGAGAAGGGACAGGGGAAACAACAGAACGGTAGACAATCACTCATATCCTGAAAGGTTATAGGCTATGGAGACCCATTGGAGTTTAACTTTATTCCATGGAGAATGAGGGAATCAGCAGAAATTTATGAGGTAGGCAGCACAAAAATAATCAGCTTAGTATTTCACACACTCCATACTGCCTTGGCATAATGAAAAAGTCAGTATTTTTATAGGGAATTTATTCAAAATACCTTTTGAAGGGGAAGCCTGTCTCCTATTATACCAAGGCTGTTTTTACTATAAAGAGAAGATCTGGTTCTTTTACAATGTAACTAGACGTCCAGTGCACAGATTCATGCACAGGTGGGGTCCCTTGGCCTGGCCTGTGGGGATCAGGCCAAAACCAGCTCTCCAACATCCCCCGAGGGATCCCAGATTGTGAGAGGGCAGTTCTCGGGTGACACACCAAAAATTGGGCTCCCTCCTCTGTGGTTCCAGTGCATCACCCAAGAACCGCAGCTGCCCAGTCACCACAGCTCAGCAGCTCCTGAGTTGAGCGTCTGCCCCCTGGTGGTCATTGTGTGTCATGGCTACTAGTTGGAGGGTCAGACAGTCACTTGGGCTTTTATATATATAGATGTGTAATATTTTATTTTTCATCATGGGTAGATGGTCTAATCACCAACTCAGCACCCAAGAAATTCAGCTCCTAAGGTTTTAAAAGGTCAAGAGCTGGGGGATGTCAATAGTTTCAGATCTTCAAACCAGAAAGAAATAGGTTCAAATACACATTTGCATTGGATCCTGATCAATTTGCGAACATGGAGAAGTGTGGGAAAATCCTACTGGATATAGATTTTGTCCCAGGCCAGGACTGTCAGTTGCTTCTTTTCGCAGAAAGTGTCCATATGGCCATGAATAGAGAGCAGTGAATGTTGAAGCTTGGCAACCTCTGATAAGATTGCATAGGAAAAGATTTAGCCAGTTTATAGCTAATCCATTCTTCCTAAAAAGGAGTGTGATAACCCCAATGAGCTAATCATTCCTTACTAAAAAATAACGTGATTTTATTTTACTGGATAGATCAGAACTTAAATTGCTGAAGTACATCCAACCTTTACAGAGGAATGTGGCCAAATCAGATAAAAGGAGGTATTTTCTAATTCCCCAACATTTGTGGTTGTGGGAAGTGCAGAAGGCATTATACATTCTACCCCATAGAGTTAGAAAAATAAAAATAAAGGCTTCTTTCTTCTTAACATAAGAGAGCACAGTTACCCTGAAAGCAAAAATCAACTTAATACTTAGAACCATGACAGAAAATATGAAGTGATATTTTTTAAGTAGAAGTAAAGCAAGTTAAACCATTGAATTTATTGTCCAAGGGCACACACCAGTCATGGGCAAAGCAAAGAAAACCAAACGTGTTCTTTTTACCATTTTACCTTCAATCCAGTCTTTTTTTCAATCTTTATTGTTCAGATTATTATAGTTGTTCCTCTTTTTTCCCCTGATAGCTCCCCTCCTCCCAGTTCCCACCCCACCCTCTGTCCTTACTCCCCTCCCCCCACTGTTCTCATCTGTAGGTGTACGATTATTGTCCAGTCTCTTCCTGCACCTCCAACACCCTTTTCCCCCTGAAAATTGTCAGTCCACTCCCTTTCTATGCCTCTGATTCTATTCTATTCACCAGTTTATTCTGTTCATCAGATTTTTTAGTCACTTGATTTTTAGATTCACTTGTTGATAGATATATATTTATTGTTCATAATTTTTATCTTTTTCTTCTTCCTCTTCTCAAAGGATATTTTCAGCATTTCATATAATACTGATTGGGTGATGATGAACTCCTTTAGCTTTTTTTTGTCTGTGAAGCTCTTTATCTGACCTTCAATTCTGAATGATAGCTTTGCTGGGTAAAGTAATCTTGGCTGTAGGTTCTTGCTATTCATCACTTTGAATATTTCTTGCCACTCCCTTCTGGCCTGCAAAGTTTCTGTTGAGAAATCGGCTGACAGTCGTATGGGTATCCCCTTGTAGGAACTGACTGCTTTTCTCTTGCAGCTATTAAGATTCTCTCCTTGTCTTTTGCTCTTGGCATTCTAATTATGATGTGTCTTGGTGTGGTCCTCTTTGGATGCCTTTTTTTGGGGATTCTCTGTGCTTTCTGGACTTGTAAGTACACTTCTTTTACTAGGTAGGGGAAGTTTTCTGTCATTATTTCTTCAAATATATTTTTAATATCTTGCTCTCTCTCTTCTTCTGGCACCCCTATAATTCTGATGTTGGTACACTTGAAGTTGTCCCAGAGGCTGCTTACACTGTCTTCATATTTTTGAACTCTTTTTTCTTTTTGCTTATCCAGTTGGGTGTTATTTGCTTCTTTGTATTTCAAATCTTTGACTTGATTCTTGCATTCCTCTAGTCTGTTGTTGGATCTCTGTATACTATTCTTTATTTTAGTCAGTGTATGCTTAGATTTATTGAAGGTTTCACTAAGTTTATCAGCGGTTTCTAGAAAATTTTTGAAAAACCTTATAACGGTGGTTTTGAACTCTATATCCAGTCGTTTGCTTTCCTCCATTTCTTTATGCGTGATCTGTTTCTTTGTCTCCCCTTTTTGGCTGCTTCCCTGGGTTGATAGAGTGGCTTTCTGTGCTAGGTGATCACTGAGAGGAATTGACCTCCAAGCCACTTGGTTATGAGAATCAGCTGTGTCTACAGTCAGAGAACTTCTGTGCTGAAGATACCCTTATGGGGCAAGAGTTGTTTCAGTGGAGTTTCGGTGCTCATTGAGTCTTCCTCCTGAGTGTGTCCCTTATGAATCTGAGGAGTTGTACTTAGGATGATACCACTCTGACCACTGGGTACGCTGGCTCTTGTATCTCCAAGGACTTGCTATTTTAGCCTTTGCCTGAGGCTACTCAGCCTTTTATATGCAAAAGCCTCTGCATGCAGCTTAGGTGGGGCAGAGTCTCAGGAAATCTATAGGGCGGAGCAACCAGCTATGGCTGATTTTCAGCCCTGCCCTAAGAGGCACCAGGTCTCAAGCCGCCGTGGAGTTCCTCACGGTGCCAGACAGTGCCAGACGGTGGCAGACAGTTCAGCTCCTCCCTGTATGGTTCTGAGTCCCCAGAAACTTGCCTGGAACTGGAGTTCAGAGCAGTCAGGAGCTTGTGCCTCCCTTTGGTACGAAATGCTGCCAGCCCTTTCCACGAGCCCCTTGGCTGAGCGCGCCTCCATACCTCTGCACTTTACTTCCACACCTCCTCTGAGTCTCAGTCTCTTTCTAGTTGTAGAATTTCCACTCAGCCAGCCTGCCTGTGGATCTGGGTGGTCTCCGTTTTTTTTCTTTTCATTGTGGTTTTGAAATGGGTGTGGGAGGCAGCAATTCTGGTTTTTACCTATGCCACCATCTTGGTTTCCTCTTTCAGTCCAGATGAATTGAAACTGTGAGTCAAGTCACATTCAGCATTTCAAGAAATAAAACTTTCATCATGTCCCAGAAATGTAATTTCAATCTAATAGATTTCATTAGATGGTGAATTTTAGGTTGAAAGCATTTCTAAAAGCATTTCTAGGGAGTAAAATACAATATAGTTAAAACATGTTTCCCATTAACCTGTTTTTATTTAATACTAGAGGCCCATTGCACAAAGAGATTCATGCAATAGGCCTTCCCTTTCCCTGGCTGCCAGCACCAGTTTTACTCCGGCACCTGGGACCCAGGCCTTTGCTGCTCCGGCCAGAGCTTTCTGTCTTCACTCCGCTGCTTTGTACCTACATATGCAAATTAATCACTATCTTTGTTGGGTTAATTTGCATATTCTCATGATTGGCTGGTCAGCATAGTGCAGGAATGGTCAATTTACATGTTTGTCTATTATTAGGTAAGATAGTCTCATCATTTCTAGTTATGCTTCTCTGGACCAACCCAAAGTATTGCGCTCTTACTTGATGTTTATGTCTTTCTAATGACTTGAATTTGTTTAATAAAATCTATGGGAGGGTAAGGTCTTTCTAACTATGTCAGCATATTTAACCTCTGGGGAATGTCTGCTATCCCATAATTATGCACAGACTTTATATTTATACAAATATTTTGTGCCTGCAGGGGGTAAAATGAATCTCTCTCATGAATATTCAACAGTGCTATTTCTTCTAGTAAGACACAATCATCTTTTTTTTTAATGAAACACTAGGATGTCTATATATCTCCTCCTTTGTGCTTTATAGTACAATAAAGGTGACAATATAATTTTAGAAAAATATTCATATGACATGTTAATATACTTTTCACAGATATTATATGTGTGTGTAGTATTTTATAGATTACATATGAATCATTTTTATTTTATTCTTGCAATAATACACCAAAATGTTAGTATAGGTACTGAGGTACTGTCACTTTAAAGATTAGAAAAAAAAATTAACAGAATAAATCATTTGCCCCCAAATCAGCTAGTATGTAGCAAAATTGTGAATTCAATCTATAGTGACTGATGCTAGCTTCAGGTGAAACACTGCAACACTACATAGACCAGGATCTCAGGTGGTAGTTCCACTGTCCACTCATTTCACCATGAGTCTTCAAAGTGACCTGGTGAAGGGCAAGGTGTGACATGAAGTTTCTGGACTAAACATTAACATGAAAGAAGGATTTAACCACAGCAAGAAAACTGTAACCAGATAAATGAAGACTGTATAGGGTTAAATAGAAAAAAAAAATAAACTTGGGGTGGAAATAATATTCTCTCTAGAATAGAGAAAGGAGGCAATATATATCCTTTCCCTTCTCTTTCTACCAAGTTCAAGTGAGTAAATCACAAATGTGGGAAAAGGGGTGTTTTGGTGGGAGGCAAAAGCATTAAGAAATTAGTGAAAGCCTGAGTTTCAGACTTCCTTCTAGGTTAATCCAATTGGATGGGGCAAATAGAATGGGAGGTCTATTCAGGAATAAAGTACGTGTGTGTGTGTGTGTGTGTGTGTGTGTGTGTGTGTGTGTGTGTGTGTGTGTGTTAGAAAGAGAGAAACAGGATTCCAGAGGGGGAAGCAAAGGGGTACTTTAAATTATCACAAAGGGTTAATACAGAAAGTTCCTCATATACTCCATCTGGTCATACTCGACTATATAGGATGTGCTTTTGTAGCACACTTGCAACCATGGAAATGACTTCTCAGATTTATTTGGACCCTTTGCTTCCTACACTGTGACAACTGGAATGGGAATCACCAGCCTTTGTGTGAAGATAAATGACTTTCTCTCCCCAAGCTTCTGACCTCAAAGAGAGGCAGAAAAGGGGTGATGTGTGTAAATGCTGGTATGTGTGTCCTCTTCCTGTGTCTTATAAACCAAAAGTATCACAGTGGCCACCAACCTTTAGACAAACTAGGAAAGTCTGAAATCAAATAATTATCCTAATCCATTTCCTAATCCATTGATTTGGTCCCAACTGTGACTCTGGCTCCCAGACTGCTGATCTACCTGGAAACTCTTGTTGGGGAGGTGGTTGTCACTACAAAGATTCTATCATATTACTTCTTCCCTCAGAGAAGTAAGATTCTGCCTCCTGATTCAGAGCTCTTTTTAGGAGAAAAATGCTATTATTTAAAAAGCCACCTTGAAAACGGCAGACTTTTCTCTAGCAATCCTGAGAGAAGAATTCTCTTAGATTTCTTATTCTTAGCATATGTTTTATCCATTTTCATGAAAAACATTTTAAGGTTACAAACAGCTTTAAAATAATTCCCCCACAAGGTCTTTGTAGATATTCAAATCCTTTCAAGTCTGAAACCACCCTGGAAGACCATGCAGAGAAAAATAGACTAGATAGCTCGCTTGAATAAGCCTTTTCCATCTCTACAAGCAAAGATTTTTATGAGAACAATGACAAGTCCACAGAGCTGTGATTTATAATGGGATGTTGAATCTGTATTTTTTAATTCAATTAGCTTTTAGGAAACCCAGAGAGGGACAAATACTTACAAGAACATAGACCATTAGGCCTAAGGACTTCAAATAAGATATTAATGCTTTGTTTTGAATGTGAGATTATATCCTAAAAAGAGGCCGTGAGATTTTTTTAATAGTTTAATCTACATTCTTTTCACACTTTATAGTTTCAAATATTGAATATTTCTGAGTGAAATCCCAAAATTCACAGGAGAATGAAAAAGAAATTAGCATTCTAGAAAGACAGTTGAATCATTAAGATTGACAAATTTGATTTAGATGAACCTTTAAAACATTAAGTTTTAAATACACATTGTAAAAAATTCAAGAGGTACAATAAAAGCTAATCATCTCAGCCACCCTGTCCTCAGCCCATAAGTTTAACCTCCCCATTAAAATAAAAAAGGTTAACTAACACTCTAGGTAAGGACTAACCCATTCTCTTTAATCAACTATATTCTTACCTGAAATCAACTGTGAAAACATTGAGCCATCAAAAAATCTCTGGAAACAAATCCCACAACACAAATTATGAAAGTTACAGGAAGCCAAGGAATCTAATCATTTGGACATTTTAGAGGTTACAGCCATGACCTTGAAACCAAGGCTGGGAACCTGACTGCAAGTGACTGTGACTTGAATAAAATCCTTCATCTTGAACTGTAGAAAGATAAATTGAGAAGAAGATACTGACCTCAAAGGCCTCCTGTCCTGAAACAAAGCACAGGTTAAGTAAAATGACTAGGCTCAACACTAAATAATCACTAAAAGAAAGAAAATTTTCAAAAACAAAATGTGGTTTATTTTCTCTTCTAGTCACTGTATTTGTGAGAGGTATCTCAGCCTGGTCAGTCTGCTATAAAAAATACTACAGACTGGTTGGCTTATAAACAATAAACCATTTCTACCTTAAGTTCTGGAGGTTGGGAAGTTCAGGATCATGGCTCTTGCGTTGTCATTTGAGGGCACTCTTCCATGTTGCAGACTTTTCTTGATGCCCTCATGTGGCAGAAGGGGGGTGGAAATCTCTCTTGAGCCTCTTTCATAGGGCATTAAACCCACAATGAGAGTTCTGCCCTCATGATTATTTTTGCACCTCTCAGAGGCCCCACCTACTAAGAGCATCATCTTTGGGAATTAGGGTATCAACATTTGAATTTGGGGAGAACAGAAACATTCAGACCATAGCAGGAGCAATAGTCATCAAAGGTGAATACAGGATGCCCTATGGTGCAGTTGGCTGGGTGTTGCACTGCAAGATTGCCAGGACACATTCCTAGGTGCAGGCTCAGTCCCCCGTCGGGAGCATGTAGGAGGCAGCTGATGGATGTTTCAATGATGTCTCTCTCTCTCCCATCCTCTCACTACAAAAATCCATTTTTAAAAAGTCTCAAAAGAAAGAAAAAGGTAGATACAGAAAAGAGGGTTCCAGGTCTATCACCCTTTAGAATATTGCAGTGATGGAGTCAGTGGGAATGTATAGAAATGAAGCATCTGTGCTTATCTTTCAGCCAGGTGTGCACTTGAATGAGACAGAGCTTTAAGTAGATACACAGACTATACTTTGCCTCAGGAGGACTTGGGTTGCATCCTTAGTTTTTTAATTGCTGTATGACCTTAATCAAATTAATTGTGCAATTCAGAATCTTAGTTTCCTCTCCTAAACAATGATGGTTAATATGTTCACCTCAGAAAAGTATCTATAACAGAGACCTCTAGTTGCCCTTTTTTTGTTTTAGTCACATAAGAAATTGACAGGTAGTTTATAGCCAGGAGAAAGAACTTCCCTTGCCTCTTTTGTGACAAGTTTCTGTATGATAGTACATAAACAGAACATCATGTGAAACTTCTGAGAGCCTTTCTTACAAAGCACCAGTACATGCTGTTTGTCACTTGCTTACTTATCCCTTCCCTCCATTTGGATGCTTGGCCTGTGGAAAATACAATTTTGAACTGTAAATATGAAAGCCACTACTAGGGAAGGTGAAGTAATAATCTAGAAATCTAGATCTCAGGGGACTTGGTGGAGCAAAAATATCATACCAGCTGCTGCTATAGGCTGAATGTGTCCCTCTGAATTCATATGTCGAAATCTAACCCCCAATGTTATGCTATTTAAAAAGGGGGGTCTTTGGGAAGTGATCAGGTCATGAGGGTGGAATTTGCATAAATGAGATTTGTGCCATTATAAAAGAGACCCCAGAGAGTTCCCTCCCCTCTTCCATCATATGAAGACAGAGAAAAAAGATGGCCTTCTATGAACAGGAAGTGGCCACTTACTACTGAATCTGCTCGTGCCTTGGTCGTGGACATCCCAGTTTCCAGGAATATGAGAACTAATTTTCCTGTTTATGCACCACTCAGTCTTTGTATTCTGTTATAGAAGCCTAAGTGGACTAAGAGTCTAGCCCTGAGTTCTGTACAGTTGTTTTTCATTAGGTGAGAGAGTAATAACTGTCTTATTTACATCATGATAATTTGTGTTTCCATTGATTGTAAGCAATACTAATTTTTTAAAATGTAAAATTCAATATGTATAATTGCCATGTTCATGTAACAGAGATTAAAATACATAGAATTTCCTTATGTATTTTTTTTTTATGTATTAGGAGTAACAAAGAAGTGGATGGCAAGAACTCAGATATTGCAGGTTAAGAAATTGGTGACTTGTTATGCACTAGCAAGATATTTTATTACCTGTCCTTGGAAAAGAAAAGATGAGGTAACTAGGCAAGGCTGTGACATTAGGGTAAGTGATGGGAAAAATTAGTAGTTTTGATGGGAGTTCTACTGCATGAGACACATGGACTCTGACTTGAGCTAGCTGTTCTGCAAAAATGATGAAATTGCATTTATCTGACCTAAAATCCGAGTTAACCGAGAATCCATTAATTTGGAACTTCATGGCACTGAAAAAGTCAATTGCTTTGTTACTCAAAGCTGAAACAATTTAAATGGAATGCCTTGATTAAGTCTCTGGAACAAAAGATAAAACTTTTTCTGTGGCCCCCAAATTTTCAAGCATCTTCAATTAAGAATTATTTGCCAGACAATGGAAGTAAGCTTAGTTGCAAAGGTCAGATTAAGGAAATTGGTTTACCACTTAAATCCATTAATACTAATATAAATAGCATAACAGTCTTTAGAGCCATTCACCTTTAGATGCACATAGTAGGATTACACTTCTCCATTCTTTGTGATGCTAGATGTGGACATGCGACTTTCTTTGGTCAGTGAAATGTGAGTAGAATTGACATATGCCATTTCCTGACAGAATTATTAAATCCATCCAATGGCTTAGACTATTCCTTCCCTCTTTCTTTAATGATCCTGGGAAGATACGTTAAAAAGTAACACAGCAAGCCCATGTCCCTGAGTGTCCCATGTTGGGAGCCTACTAATTATTTTTCCAAGGAAAGTGCAATCTAGGCCTTACAAAATTAAGCAAATATCCCATTGCTAACATCTTCATGGTCTCTGTAACCTGCACTAGCAGGAAGCAAGTTATGAGAGCCAGATATTTCCTAAGAGGGACAGAATGTTTATTGCCCACCTCACATATAGTCCGAAAGGATGGTACAAAATGCTGAACTCCCAATAAGACAAGGCCAGGGACCATAAAGATATCCTTCTGGGAAGCAGAAGGAGGTCTTTCAGATGACAGGGGAACTCCCTACTGTGCTCCCAGCTCATAGATACAACCAGCTGTAATAATTAGCTAACTTGCTTAATTAAGAATCACAGAGTTTCTGCGGCTTACATACAGCATTTATTTGTTGACCCTGCTTTTGGCTAGAGTTTTGTTGATTTAGTCTGACTGTAATCCAGGACATGAATCTGATTCAGGTCATCACCACAAACCTCTTGTGCTCATAGGGCAAAGGGTAACCAAAGCATAGCTTCAGAAAGGCAGAACACAAGGCATAAGACCAAGCATACAAGCACATTTAAAGACTCAGTTCAACCTCTATTTGCTAACATCCATCAAATAAATTAATCATTACTGTGGAAATTAGCTAGTTATTAATAATAGGAGAGCAAAAGGGAGACCAGACCTTATAAACATGGCAATCTGGGCAGCTTTACCAGGAAGCTGCAATTTTGCACTCCCCAGGGAACTATTGGTTCATTCCCTGCAAATCACTGGTGGAAGGGGAAGATGGGAACATGTACAGCAAAGTCAGGGTCAGGTATGGAAGGTGCCTGTCAGTCTAACCTGGAAAGAAAGATAATTGGCTAGAGGGGGTGGAGCTGATGCAAGCCTATGAAAATTGAGAATGCATAATCCCAGACAAAGGAATTCTCTCTCATGATTCTCTCATTTCTCTAGTCTAGCTCCTGTTTCCTTGCATTTGACCATGTTCCTAGAAGTTGCATGGCCCACGGCCATGTGGAGTCCACATGCAATGGACTACAGATGGGAACACAAACTAAGCTAGCCTGAAGCAGGACTGGATTTTGCTCCAACATGGAACAGAAACTTTGGGCAATGGCTTTAATCCTAGCTCTGCTAGAGACACAGCTGGACTACTAAATCTGGATGGAGAGAGAGGGGACCTTGGAAACTCAGGGATGTACTTGTAATTCCACACAAATAAATGCCACTCATTCTCCCGTGCCAGTCTCTAAAAATTCATTTTCTTGTGACATTGCAAAAAGCCCATTTCCACTGGCAACAGGTAGGGGCATGGAGAGCCCCCCAGGGATAACACAACCAAGGGCCATATTGTCTATATATTCTGCCACAGAGGTCAAAGGGAATGAATATTTCTGAACAGCAAATGATCCAATTTACAGTAGAAACCAAGGACTCCCAGGTGTCATTCTGTTTTCTTCAAGAAGATAAATTAGAGTCCATTAAATGCTTCACATGATTCTAGAAAGTGAATTCCGACATATTCTTCTCTCATTCCCCCCACTGTTCATGGAGAAGTCACCTGATCCAAAGGCAACAGTCTGCTGAGGGATCAAGGACTTGCTCTTAATGAAAATGAAAGACTCAGAAATTTATTCTCTCTGGAGAGTAAAGAAGATGAGCCAGAAGGTGTTGTTCATGCCTTTTGTGTCAGAGTCTCAGGGAGTATAAAGAAATAAAACTGAAGACAAT